>WTSP01016912.1:0-51928 GCA_025331215.1 Actenoides lindsayi
GCTAACCCACCCCACCCTACTCCCCCCCATTACCCCTCCATATTTTGGAGGGGGGGGTGTGGAGAATTAGAGCCAATTAGCCACGTCATTAATTCTTCAATTTGACGGCTGATATAGCAGGGCCTGAAACACACTGCTGACCTCGTATAATGGGAACCCTGCTCCTTAACATATTGACGATGGGAGAAGTTAATTAAAATTCCTCAGAGAGAAGGTGTCGGCTAACCTATAAACCTGTCGCTTCTCAGAACAAATCGCAACCATCCTGGAACAGGGAGAGGATCAGAGCAGGAGGGCATGTGGTGGGGGAGGGCCAGGGCAAGGGGCAGGGGAGATGAATTTTTCACTAATAGGTTTTATTGCTTGCTGTCTAATGAGGGTGAGTATCAAAAAGATAATATCTGGTTTCTAGCAGGGTCTGCTTTGGGGAGCTCTGTGGTTTCTGTTTTATTTCCAAGAGCCCATATTTCGCCTGTGTGCATTCCCTACACACTTGTGTGTGAAGCTTTTCCACCCTTGCAGTCCCCATACTTCTTGCCAGAGCCTGGATGCATTTGTTCCTCAGTGAGGCTGAACGTGGCCTATAACCTCCACTTCCTCCTAAACATTTGATGTGCCCATCTGATTCTCCCTTCTCACTTGTGCTCCTCCACAGGAATGGATAGTTCTGCTGGTGTAGAACTGCTGTAAAATCAGGCTCCCACCTGATCCACCTAAATATTTCAGCCCGTCGTTGCTGAGAACCCAAGAGCTTGCTCTACTATGGACACACAGAGCTCAGGAACAGCTCAAAGGAGATGTGTGTGGTGGGGTAGGAGCAGGGATGGCTGCTCTAGCCATTTGAAAGTGCTTTGAAGAGGCTGCTGTTTCCTGACCTGGAGATTTTCCAGGACTAAGACTCTCTGAAGTAGTCAGTGTTGTATTCTTACTGAACCTCAGCTGTTAATGGGCAGGACTGAAACTTTTCTTTGTGCTTTTCAGTCCTACCTCCCTCAATGTGAAGCTTCTTTAGAAAGTATCCCATGTGCTCCTGGCCCACAGCTGGGTTTTCTGCTGTAGTCCTGCTCTGCTGGACTGCTGCTCTAATGGACAGTGCCTGTACACCCAAACTGAACTTCAGATACTTGTGCTCTTGAAGTGCAGCTCCTGTGGCTTCAGGCATCTTTCTTAGGTATTCTGCTTTGATACATCCACAGTTTCCCTGTGTCACTACAGCAATCCTCCTGCAGATGTGCTGAGCTAGAAAAGAGGCTCAGCACATCTGGGACCAGAGAAGTCTGCAAGTACCCTTAAAAGTAGGTTGCTCCAGCAACTGTTTTAGTTTGTCTCCAAAGCTGATCTTCTTCATGAATTAGTAAAAAGCTATACTTGCAGAGAGGCTGTGGACCTGAAACTGTTTCTTAGCTGCTTTAATCCCCTTCCCCCAAGTTCATTTGCCTTTTGAACTCTGCATCATGCAGATGTTAAACTTTCAGTTACTGGTGTTTACTGCAGTGACTTATGTGTGCTCAGGGACCAGGACAAGCCTGAGTGCAGCGGACCAATTCAAACATGCAAAGTGAGGCAAACCCAGGGGTTCCTAGTGCAGTAGTGACACCACCTTCATGCTTTGTGATTCCCTGAGGTGGCAGTAACCAGGGAAGAGAAGTGACCACTGTACACCTTTAAGGGATAGGTTTATGGAGAAAATGAGGTCCAATTGCCTGGCATTTATGGCTGCAGAAACATAACGCATATGATATATGTTGCACGACTGAAATGTTCCTTTATTTAGGGGAAAATTTGTTGCATGTTTTTTCCCCCCCCAATAATAGAGAGGCTTGTAAACTGGAGGAGAAAGGAGAAAAAAAGCGGACCTTGATGTTAAATACATTATTAATATTGCATTCAGAAATTCTTCAGTGTTGAATTAAAAAATATATTTGAATCTAAGCTGACTTCTGCTGGGTCTGACCACTGGCATTTACTATTTAGATCTTAAAATATTCATCACAAGAGCTGAGCTTCCCATGTTGTACTCAAAACGTGTCAGATGTTAAGCCAAGGAGAGGACATGCAGAGGCAGAGAAATGGTTTTCAATGTGCAACTATAGATAGAGAGTTAGGAAACCTCTGGTGCAATTCGGTGTAATGGCAGGCAACCATCATGTGCCCTATTGCAGCAGAGATGTGCTTTGGGTGTGTAAGCCCAAAAGATGGTCTCTCCTTTTCCATCTGTGCCATTGGTTGGTTGCAGTACATGGCCTTTCCTTGCAGATGTTGCCCTGCTGAGGTGCAGATTTACTTCAGAGAGGAGGAAAGATTATACCAGAGCCTGGCTATCTGCATTGAATGGTTAGTTTAAAGGAAAATGAGTATTCCTGTGAGCAGTTGAATTTAAAAAGCCAAGCTTTCTCTGTCTCTTATATTTATGCAGTGTTGTAGTTGAGACCTGACTCCTCTATTTTAACGTGCTAATTTGAATCTCTGTTAACCTAATTATCTCTCCCATGAAATATTATGGGGAAGTAATATCTGGGGAGACCTCTGCTCTTGTGGACAAATTGTAAAACATACCCAAAACTTGCTGGGGAGGGGAACAGAGAGAAGAGTTACTGACAGGTACCTTGACTGAATGGACTTCTCTTCTGCTGGGAACAATCAGAATGATTAATTTTGAGAACCTCTCTTTAATGGTTATCTGGAAACTTTTTGTGGAAGTGAAACAGTCTGATCTTGCAGATTGCATTAGAGTGGAACAACCCACTTCAGTCAAAGCAACTTTGCGGTGGTTTTAACTGTCCTAACGTGCAGTGGTTAAAATGTTTGATAATGTTCCTCCCAGCCTCATTTCTTGTTCCACTTTTATCAGCAGATATCCCCTACTGCATATCAAGATGAGCTGGTTTTTGACCCAGCTTTGTGCGGTTAACCTCTCTGAATCTGCTAGAACTTGGGACAAGTAACTGGGTTTTATTCGGGTTTGTGCATTGCCAGCAAAATAGGAGGCAGCAATAGCTCTGCTGTCCTTGGGGATCTCTGCAGAGCCTGGTTGGTTTGAATAATTGAGAGGGGACTCTGACCTACAGCTGTTTCTTAAGTAGGAGCAGGAAGAACCTGCTCAACTGTGAGATCCCTGGGTGGACTTGCAGAGTTAGTGGTGGTGTTAACTACCATCTCTTAATGACCTTGGAGAGCTATCTGGGTGTGGGTTTCTAGATATATGCAGTAGTCATAACTGACTTGGTGCTCTCTCACCCCAAAGCCGACGAGCAGGAAATGAGTATCAATTTCTTCCCTCTGGAGCTAAAATGACACCTGTGTCTTATCCATGTGCCCTGACTGTTCCCTTCGTGTTGGGAGGAAGAAGACTTTGTTTTGCCTTCTTTGTGTGATAATGACTCTATTTGGTCGTCTTCACATGGCTGAACATACATGTCCCTTTTCCTTCTCCTCTAGAAACAAACACATATGCAGACACTTCTACAGGTTGCAAACCTGCCACTTAACCTTTATTCATTTAATTTTTTTAATTATTTTTTTTCCTCCTTGCCGTCTACAGCTCAAGTGACTGGTGCCTTGCTCCCTTTATGTCACTTTTGGCCACCACCCTGATGCATGCACTTTCTGTGACTGTGTGAATCAGCTCACTCATGGTTGTGGGCAGGTGTGCAGGTTTTGGGAGGCAGTAGCTAACTGAGTTGGAACCCAGACATCTGCTTCTAATCCTGTGGAGCTGGGTTGCATATTGAATTTTATTTTTATTCCCCCCTTCCCCCTGCAGTTTTTTTCCTCCTCTTTCCCCTTTCTTGAAGAGAGTGTCTGTCTCGGAAAGCTTGGGGGAAGCATCTTTCTTGTGCTGCTTGATTTGCACAGGAGAATCTATGTCTGTTTAATCAATGTGACAGAAGAAATTTAGTTGAGGGGGCTGGCAGCCTTATGGTTTGAGGTTTCTATTTCCAGTTCATCATTGTTTTCTTTGCTTTTTAAATTTGCAGGGGTAGAAGGTAACTTCACCAGACCTTGGCTGCTGTTTACCTTTACTCGACTGTGCAGTGTGCCTTTGTTTTTCCACCTTTGATCAGTGTCCTGCCAACAGATAATTTAGCAATTGCATCCCAGGGTGGAAGTGTGGAGTTAATGTTAAAATTAGGTTTTTTTTTTTTCCCTTCCCTAACTTCTCTGGCTGATGGAGCAGAGAAGGGGAGAGGGGAGGTGAAGGAGGCCATAAATTCTAGACCTGATAATTCTGCTCCTTGTAGAGAAACGAAAGCCTCTGATGTCTCTTCAGCACTTTCATTAACATTTAAATTAAGGGTTTGTTTTTCAGGCAGTTTCATTCACAGCCCTTTCATAGACTGACACATGGAGGCTGTTCTCTCTCTTTCTCTCTCTTTTTCTAGCTTGCACAAATCAGTGTACAATAGTAATCACTGCTGTATTTTTTTCTGATCTCTCAGGAGGGCAGCAACATGACAAGCTGTACCAGAGGTTCAAAGAGAATCAGAAACAGTGCAAAGGTAGATGGGCAGGAGGATGCCAGGTTTCACTCCTACAATTAGAGTGGTGTCTGTTCCCTCCCCTGCCTTTCAAAGAGCTACTTTTGGGGGCGGGGAGGGACAGGGAGGGATGGACCTTTCTTGCATGGTGAGAGCCCCAGGTGCAGATGCATCTAACCAGGCTCAGCTTCCACTCTTACTCCTCCCTGATGAGGCCAGCGGTGGAGGATTCGAGCTCATACCCTGAGGTGGGAAGTGGAGCTGTAGTGTCCTAAGATAGCAGCCTAGCCCCTCTAAAGAAGTGTTGATTCACTCTGAGGACAGCAGGAGGCTAGCATTTGAAAGGAGGGCATAGTGGAGGATATTGCCCTGAAGTAAGAAATTTACCTCTGTCTTTTGTGCTGTAGTGCTTAAGTCCTGTCTGCTCTGAGTACTGCACCTTACTGTAATGGTGGAGGAGCTACTGGTTTGAAGTGTTCGTTTGGATCCTGGCTTACAACAGCCTAAACCAGGCCATGCATTGCTGTAGCTATGAAATTTCTGGTTTAGGTGCCACTTGGCTTAACATCAGGAAGAAAAAACCCCGTCTTCCACCTGCTTCAGCAATTGTGTGAGAGCCAAGGAACAAGGGGACAGTTTTAGAAATGGCAACTGCTTGCAATGGAGAAACAGCATAGTAGGATTTATGTAAACACTTGATCCTTTGCCCCAGAGCTCTTTTGGGATCTTCCCCTTGCCATCTCCCACCCAGCTGGTCACCACTGGTAGGCTGTTATCTTCTGGGGGGTCTCTGGCAGGAGTTGGGTAACTGAGCGGCACTGAACTGGGGTCTTTCATGAGCTAAGGTGGATGAAAAGCAGAGGGAAACGAGCTGATACACGAGCAAGGTGTTTAGCATAATGAAACCTGCAGCTTTTTTGCTGTGACTGTCACACTGTTGGTGTCTTCACTCTAGCAGCACCCCAGATTTGCTTGCCTTTTACTAAGAGCTTGATCCAGATGGGTTTTGAAGGATGCCAACATGATGCAAGCAGCAAGCTGGCAGTGGGATCAGGAAGGGTATTCCATGTATGGTGGTGGATATGGCCTGCAAAGAGGGGTGCCAGAGATTTGTGTTGTCAGGAACATACGTGTGCCAGTGGTAGCCATGATTTATACCATGTGGCTCTTCTGGAGAACCTAATTCAAAATCGTGCACTTGCAGAAGCCTCCCACATATCCTGAAAAATGTTTCTGTTCCGAGGTTTGGATTTATTCTGCCCCCCTCCCTTTTTGTGTGAGCTACAACAGACTGTAGACTCTCACTTCTTGTGTCACTGTCAAGTTGAAATATCATGTCTAACTGTTTCTGATTGTACAGTAGTGAGTTTCAGACAGCAAGTAATACAGAACAGCTTTTCAGGGACAGGTGATCTTGTCCATATTCCAAGTGCTCTGGAGCTGTGTGCTGGGGTGTGCTTCTCTGATCCTGTCTGACCCATGCCCTGACTGTTTCACACCACCCATCAGATTGCTCTGTCACCACAGGTGGGTCCTAACTTCTCTTTAAGAGATTTTTGTGTAGTCCTAAGAACTATCACCATCAACATCATCTTGGTGTCTTCATCCTATGTAATGCAAGGGGGAGTTCAGAATGTCTTCTCTGCACTGCTGGCATCCATCCATTCTCCCAGGTGCTTCAGCTTTTAGAGATTCATAGGTTCATGTCCACTGAGTTTTAATTTTTCAGGGCCCAGTGTTGGAAGGCACTGAGTGTGTTTTGCGAAGCCCACAGCCTGTGCAAACCAAAGCTGCTGGGAACAGGGAAGAGGATGTTTATTACTTGTCACACGGGGTCCTCAATTGTGACCTTCTGAGCCACCTCCAGCGTTGCTCAGACTGCGACTTTTCAATGAGGAAAGCTTTTAATTTAAGCTCTCGTGTGGCTGGATACCAGCATGGAGCCCAGCTCGGCTGCCCCAGTGGTACTTGGGGCAAGCGTGCCGTGGCACTAACTGGGGTAACTCCTGCTAAATTCTCTTTGGAAGCTCCACTGTATTTATGGGTGGGTAGGGCGGGGGGATGCCTGCCCTCCCACCTTCCCCCATGTTGTCTCAAAAGGCCCTGGTGCATCTTTGATTAGGTGTAGGTCAAAAGAATTTCCACATTGTGACCTTAATAACTGGGGTTGATTGGCAGGCGGTCTGCAGAGAGGGAGCAGCCTGTCCCTTTCATCTCCCTTGGTGCTGTGCTGGGACAATGGGCTAGCATATTTTCCTTGTTGTTCCTCATTTGAAAAGGGTCTGGTATCTCTACTAGGTACCTGTGACATGGGGGTCTTGATTGGGGTCTCATAAAGGGCCCTGTCAGTGTGTCCAAAGGCCAGGAATACAAAGGCGATCAGTGGGTGGGGGTCTCAGCTGACCACTGAAGAAGGGAGGGGAGGGTCCTGGAAGCAGTGGAGGGAGAAGCAACCCCTGATGGGAGACCTTAAAGGGGGGAGGGGGGAGGAGGCGGCCCATTTTTGTCCCGAACTCATCAAGCACATCTGCAGAATTGTCCCAGCCGCTGCCTCCCAGTTTCAAAAGAAAATGATCGTTTGATAAACCGTCCTGATTCACCACTTTCTCACAAGGGAGGGAGACCCACCTTTGACCTCTATGATTTCACATTGGGCCCAGCTCCCCCCCATTAAATTGCTGGAGAAACTTTGAAATGCATCCCTTGTGCTCCCTCTCCTTCTCCCTCTTTCCCTTTACTCTCCCCCCCTCTCCCTTTTTATTCCCCCCTCCACTTCCCATCACCCCCACCTTGCCCACTCTCCCGCTTTGTGGAAAAAAAAAAAAGCAAGCGCACTGCTCTGGAGTTTAGGCAAGTAATTAGTAAAATCTTTTCTGCAGCACAATAAAACCGCAGCGCTCGGCCCGCATATTCCCACCATTTACACGCTCGCGGGCACCCAAGCAAACAGGTGGCGTTCCCAGTGCGTCGCTGCCTATGCGAACCACTGGGGAAGCAGGGAGGGGAGGGCGCTGGGACCCGCTCGCTCCTGCGAGCTATAGGAATGTGCATGAATATATTAAAATGGTTTCACACAATGCTTGTATTTTCCAAGGGGCAGAGGCATCTTGCGGATGAAAGGCGGCTGGCCCAGACGCAGGCCTCTTCCGAGCGCTCTTTCCCACTCGGGGTTTGTTCGCATGGACCAGATAGAGAGGGGGCCGGGGGGGGGGGGAGGAAAGGACAAGGGTGCTATCTGTGAAGAGTAAATCTTTGTGTGCTTCCTGCTCGCTCCCTGTTAGTGGTCCCACAAAGCTGAGTTATGAGGGATTCGTGTCCGCGGAGGGGGGCGAGAGGGGGGGAATCATCAGGACTTTCTGCAAAAGCTTTTGGAGGCATTGCAAAGGTAGAGAGGAAATAGCTTGTAATGGAGCATATAGCTCTGACTGGCGGGATTCAGGGGCTGCAGCAGGAAATGGCCGAGAGGGAGCTGGCTATCTTGAGCAGTATTAGCAAAGTGCCTATTAATAACAGAAAACACTCTTGCAGTACTTTTCCAGCTTCATCTTAATGTCCAAGAACAGGCTGCTCGATGCTCAGCTTGGGCAACATATCCGGGTGTTCCTCTCCTTTTTCTGAGAGGGTGGTGGTTCCAGGCTCTGCCACAGGTGGAACCCAGCAGTTCCCACTCCATTTCATTGGGGGAACACTCGGCTGCGTTACCTCCAAAGAGGTTCTTTGGCCACTATTGACTTGCAGGGTGTTGACAACAGATGTGTGGTGAAACTTGTGTCTTTCTAAGGGACGAGAATTGAAGGAGAGGATTGAAGTGAAGGGAGGGAGAGGCTGAACACAAGTAATGAATGTCGTGGCGTAGGAGCAGGGTGTGCATATAGGGAAGACCGTGGGTTCAGCTCCAGGGATACTCTTTTGTTTGAGAATACTGGGGCTGCAAAGGGACCTTGTAGGAGGAAAGGGAGATAGCTTGGTGGATGGATTATTATTATTTTTTTTCAAATAATATTCTTTTGGTGATAAATGCCCTTTGAAATTTCTGTTGGAAGTGATGTGTCACTAGCATGGGGATCTGGATACCAGTCTCTCATGTGCTACATATACAGCCTTTGTAGTAATACTCTTCTGGGCAGGCACCCTGTCCAGATGGATTCTGCCCTGAGGATTTACAAACCTGTCCACAGCCAGCTGGAATTTATAGCAGCACAAATTTATGGATACCATGAAGAGCTATTCCAAAGCCCACACTACCCAGCTCGAGTCTCTGCTCTCCTGAAGGAACTTATCAAAACACAGGCTCCAAGAACAAGGCATAACCCATTTAGAGAGGAGTGGGAAGAGCTCTGCTAAGACCTTCTCCTCAGCTAAGCCTATTTTCCTTATCCTTTCTGGCCAGACTCCCTCTTTGACAGGTGGGAAAGAATGTATTCCCCAGCCCTGCAAGGAGCTAAACAATTCAGCATCTCAGAACCTTTTGCAGAAGGGTGTTCTTTCATGGCAGCTGTTCCTAAAATGGATCTGGAGAAGTAGCAAAGCTCTATAATGCTGTTTCTCCTAACTGGCTTGCCCTAGTCATACTGGTGTTGGTCATGGTGCAAAGATCTCTAACCTTTTGTTGGAAACAGCCAAGAATCCAACTGGCAAGAGGGCTTACTTTTTATTTTTAATTATTGTCTTCCCAATTCCCTGCTCCTCCCCTTCATCTTTCTGCATCTCTTAAAGAGGCAGTGGAGGGAAAAAAGCTTTGGTTTTTGTTTGGGAAGGGGGTTAGGAAGGGCGACGTGGCCCCTGCAACCTCTCATAGGGGTGTCTTGTCAGGGCGCGGCATGAAGGGCACAAACAGATCATAACCTTTAAATGAAAATGCGATGGAGGGGAGAGATGAAAGCAGTGAAACAAATTAGATACATCTAGAGGGGGTGCTCAACTGGAGAAAATTAGCATTTCTTCCTAATTGGAGTGCAGGGCATTCCATTACAGGGTTTCATTACAAGGAGGGAAGCACTGGGCCTCTTTGGGGGATTCCCCCCTGCCCTCAGTTCTTCTAAAAGTAAAAAAATATATTTGGGGGAGAAATGAAAAAGGACTTAATTTATCAGAGTAAAGGTTTCAGACTACTGCAAGAAGAGGAATGATAGTAAAGCACGAGTTCTCTGTTGATTAAGAGAAGGTAGTGATGATTGTGTGTACATGAAGTCAGGTGCTAGTCCTAGTTTTCTAGAAGGACACAAAAAAGTTTACAGGAGCCTGCAGGTGACAGTAACTTCCTGATGCTAGTACTTGCTGAGTCAAATTTGTAGACTGTATCCAAAATGCACTAGTTTGTTTGAAGCACGGGGATATAGGTTTTACAACTAAGATCAGTGGAGTCAATTCAAACCTGCTTTATGCCGCCTATCAACTCCATGCTGTGCAAAGCACTTGTTCAAAGCATGTCTGTCTGATTCTGCCTCTGACTAGAGCTGTCTTCTCCAACAGGAATTTGGAGATATCCCTGGGAAGGCAATGTCCAGCTTCCAGCATGGAATGGCTTGGACTACAGTGGGGCTTGTACATAGCTTTGTGGTCCAAACAGCTTGTGCCAACTTGAGAAGCAGGTGTGCATGGCTGTTCTTTATACGTTCATCTTTACGTATAGATGGTTGCTAAGAATAACTTAGAGGGAACTCAAGGGACGAAGTGTTGCATTGTGTCTCTGGATTAGGAGTAGGGGAAGACTTTTTTTTCTCCCTAAGCAGGGACTGGATTATTTTATCAGTCAGTGCTCTTGGGAAGGGGGTTGGAAAAAAAAGAAGAAAAAAAGAAAAGCAGACTTGCTTTTTGTGTGTGGTATACAATGTGTGTTGCTCTGCCAATCTACAGTTATAAAATTTTCCATTCCAGCTCAGGAGAGGTAAGGGAAGGTCCTTTCCGTGCAGAAGGTGGTTCCTAGCAGAGTGGGAGGATGTTTACAGCAGCAGTGCCTTCATCTTGGGCAGACTCTGTCGTTGGGACACCTGGGTTGAGATTGCATATTATGTGAATTTACAGAACTCATAAATGTAAGTCTCTGACTTAACCCTTGCTGCTGAATCTTGGTGTTCTGACACTGAGCATAGCACTCCCCCAGGAATATCTTCAGGCCTAGAGAAAGTACTGTTAAAAATGAATGCATGGCTCAGACATGGAATTGTCCCATATTAGGTCTGGCATGCATCAGGGTGATGTCTCCCATACCAGTCTTCTCCAGTCACTGAAGGTCTAACAAAAGACTCTTGGCAGACAGTGAGCAAATGCATCATTCTGGCTCTAGATCAGTGAAGCAAACTACTTGTGAAGTGCTGGGGGAGGCAGAGGGGAGAAAGGAGCAGGACTGGAGAGGCTGTAGTCTGGATAGGAGCAAATGACTGGGAGGAGATAGTCAGGCTTGAAGGGAAACTGGTTCTGCTGGAGATTGGGAATTTCTCCACAATGTGTGCCAGCCATTGTGTATCTGGCTTGTGTGCCAATATGCTTTAATATACAGCGTGTCAGAGTGCCTTCTGCATGTAGCTAAGCTTCAGCTTCCCTGGGTAGCTGGCGTCCTGCATCTCTGAGTGGAATTGGACACTGGAAATGCATGGACAGAATTGTGTTGTTCTGACTCTCTCCTTGGTTCTGTTGCCTCTGGTTTCTTTTTGGAGTAGTGTGAGTCTGCTGCAGACTGAAAGTCTATTCTCTCTCTGTAGTGTTGCCTGGAGTGTGTTCTGTAATACATTATCTAGGATCTGTCAGCTCTTCTCTAACTTTCCACCTGCACAAAGCACAACTGCTGCAGCCACTTTCTTGCCTAAAGAGGTGTTGTGGGTTCATGGTGCTCCACTCTCCATCTCTGCACAAGCCTGCACACGTACTCATACCACTTTGGAGGCATCCTGATGCTTTACAGGTGCAGGGCTACTTTGGGGCCAACTATTAAAGCCAGCTTTTAATGTACATTGCTCTAATTAGTAAATCCTTGTTCTCTCTCCTTTGAGACTGAGGTACCTATTCCTCTAAGTCTAGCCGTCCATCAAAGAGGACTTGAAATGAGGCCCTGTTATGGTTGGTAGACACGGGCAGCTAATGGAGAGAGAGCCCATTTCCTTTGAGAAGAGAAACCTGTACCAAGGTGATTGATAGTCCCAAAGATTTATTAGTGTGGGGGCTGGATAGAGGCTTGCAAACTGGAACCCAACAGCTTGTTTTTTTCAGGGGGAAAAAGTCTGGTACACACACATCTGTGTGTACCTCTTTCCTCTGCCTCGGGGAGGCGGGGGGGAGGAGAGAAAAGAGACTGGGGAAAGAGGTGAACCGATCAGAGGAAGCAGTTGCAGCCTAAGCTGGGCCAAGCAGCAGCTGCCGCTATTGCTGTGCTTGGTCTCTGCTTCCTGATGCAGCTGTCTTAACTTTGCACCTGCACTTTGTTCAGTGACCTGCTTTGCCTGTCCAGGCTGATTTAATGAGAGATGAGAATCAAGAAGGACTGTTTGATGGAACAGGTTTTCTCTTGCTGCTTATTTTCTGTCTTGCACAGAAATTGCGTATTGATTAGTGCATATGGCCTGGATTATGCTTTCCTTTTCCACCTCCTCCCCCTGAATTTTCTCCTCTTTGACAGTGGAGAAACAAGGGAGCCTGTTCCAGAAATTAGCAAAGCAGTAGTATCTCTCTAGCATCTGTCTTCTGATGGTTTCAGAGCAATCTGGGATATATTGATTGTGTGCAGACCACTTCAGATTAGTTAGTAGCCTGGCAGAGCAAGGACTTCATGCTCCTGGTATGTAGTGGAAAATATCAGGCACTTTGGTATTACTGAGGGCAGGTGAACAGTACTGTTTGCACTGTGCAGTGGCTCTGTCCTCTGCTTCCCAAACTATGGTTTGTGAGGCCTTAATGGTCCTCAGACCCCTGTTGGCTCTCCAGCTCTCGCAGTGAAGGCAGTGATATGGGTTCCTGCTCGTGTCGGAGTGTCTGAGACTGGTTGAAACCTCAAAGCTTAGAATGAACAATTAACTCTAACCTGCCTCAGTAGGGTCAATGAACCAAAAGGGTCTGAAGAGGAGATAGCAGAGGAACGCTCTTCTGTACCAAAGAAATTGCTGTGTTGCTAGTTCGTATCTTGTTTTCGTGCTCTTTCCCAAGTCAAACATTCTGAAGAAGTTCTTGATGGGCTAAAATGTGGTTGCCTCCATTAGGTGGTTTTGGTACAAACACCCTGAAGAGAAGTGTGGAAAGTTAAGATGGTGGTTGGTAAGCTTGAGCGTGGAAGTGTTATTCACCAAATCCTACAATAGTACAACTAGAGACATTTGAAATTACTAGGAGATTGCTTTAAAATGGACAAAAGATAGTATTTCATCACACATTATGTGGTGGACTTCCTGCTCCAGAAGGCTGTGGAGGTGGGTGATGCCAGCAGTTTTGAAATGGATTTGGCAAATGCATGGACAGCGGGTCTGTAATGAAGGACTGGGTGGGGATACGCTCCCTAAAATCCTTAATAGGGCAATTGTGGGTGCTGAGGCAATACAAAGAGAATCACCACAGAAAGCTGCCAAGCTTACATGGTCGTCTTAAACAGCCTGTACTAGTACTGCTGCTGGAGACAAAGCGGTGAGCTAGATGAGCCCTGGCTTGATCCAGGTGGGCATTTCTTGTATTCTTCTGGTCATGGTGGGTTAGTCCAGCATCCATCTGCTCTGGCATTTGGTGTCCAGCAGTGGTTAATAGTAGATGTCTAGGGAGAAGGGTAAGAATGCTCCTTCTCAGCTTCCAGCGATGGGAGGTTAGGGTTTCCCTGGCTAAAGTTTTCACGTGGACCAGTATTTCTTTCATATTTGCAGGGGCTACGTCTGTGAGCAGCTCGTCTCTTCTTTCTGAGCCTGTTCATGTTCTGGTCTTCTTAGGCTCCTTTCCAATTCAGTGCTGTGTCCTGAGGAAGAAATACTGTTGTTCTATTTTTAAACCTTTTGTCTGACCATCTTACGGGGGTCTATAGCGAATGATTATCCCCTCTGGATACCCTCTGTTCTGTTTACAAGTTCAGTATTTTTCCCAAGCCACTCCAACTCCAGTGTCGACAGCCTCATGTGAAGCAGTAGCGAGTACCAGTACGTGCTGGCCAGTTGCTGTCTAGAGTGGACTTAACATGTAGGCACCCCTGAGATGTGGTAAGCTCATTTCCTCCCAGTGCAGCTTCTGACTGCAGTCCACAGGGATGCAGCCTAACCTGAATTGATGGTCATGTAATTGGATCTTGTGTATCCACGTGATAAAGATCAGTGAGAGCTTCGACTGGGACACTCCTAACTTGCTGCAGAATCAAATACTGGCACTACTCACAATACTGAGTAATGTGCTCATTTCAGTGTAGGACATGTGAGTGAGCTTGGTTCTGGCCTTTCTTCATGTGTGTGTTTGACTTGCCAAGGGAAAATGGTTCTTTTAATAACTGTGGTTTTGGATAAGACTTCCTAAACTTTTGGAGAACGTGGGAGTAAGGCAGGCCATGGAAAGCAAAGGAGGAAACTGTGGTTTCACACTGCTGCCTGCAAATCTGCCTGTGCACCTAAAGCTTCCAGATTTCTGTTCCTTGGAAGTGTTGGAGGAGTGACTGCCAGCAGGTTGTCCTGCTTCACCTAGACAGCAGCTTACTGAGGGGCAGGAGGCTGTGCAGTACTTCATAACTCTATCGGATATTTCTTGACATCAAAGGATGATGTGTTTTAGGGAATTCTCTGTTCCATTGCAGACCTGGGAGACACATGCTTGAAGGGGCTTTTTCCCGGTCTTTTCCAGTGCAATTCTTTTCCCTCATAGACCATTTTCTATGTAATTTTTTTTCCAATATACAAACATAAAGCATCGTAATAAATTATTCCTCGCCTTCTTGGCTTGTCCTTTCCCAGTCCCTACAGCATCTGATTTTGCCTGATCCCTGTCCTGTCTTCATCTGGCTAATCTCAGTTATCACTGAAATTTAATACTTCTTGGTCTGCCTTGCAGCCCAGCCTGATTACAGATACCTGAAGTTGATTTGTGCTGTCAACTTGTGTTTTATTATCTATTGATGTCAGGATGGTTTGAGTTCTGGCTTCTGCAAAACTTTTTCATCAGGTTTTTGAGTAGTTCAGGATCTGTGTGGGAGGTGGTCATTAAATATCCTTATGCCTTAAACATGTGTTGTCTTTTTGATTGCATACATGGCTGAGACTGTCCTTTCTGGCCTGATTGGCAGGTTTTATTTCTCACTCTGGTGCTTGCTCACAACTAAGCATGCCCTGAGCGTGCAGATGGAGAGCAGGGGCTTCATTCAAGATCTTGGCCGCTTAGGGGCAAACAGTTGACATGCTCCAAACACTTAGCATGAAAACCCTGAAGCAAATCATATTGCATAGAGTGGAGAGCTGGGGAGGGGAAAGCTGCCCAGAGCTTTAAGGGCAAGTGAACTGAGGTTGTTGCAAGCGTGTCCTTGTCAGGGCTGGAATGATCAGAGCAGGAAAGCTCTAGGAGTCATTTCATGGCTGAGTTAAACGCAGATGAGGCTTTGCTCGCCTCCTCCACAAAGCACCTGTGTCTCCATGCCTCAGTGTCCTGGACCTCTCTGTGTGCAGCATGTGCTACATATACAAACTTCTCCCCTTTCACTTTTTCTGGCCTTTAGCTTCTTAAAACCCTCCAAGCATTATTTTCTTCTCCCCTGATGAACAACTCATTTAGACTTCATTTGGAAATTGTTAGAGTATCAGAGCTGAGGAGGAAGATCAAGCACTCTGCTTTTGAGTGATTTGGCTGCTTTCCCCTGTAAGTGTGAACAAGTACAGCTCCTGCCTCTGTATGATGTGGAGAAAGAACTGATGCCCTTTGTGGGAAGATGATCAAAGTATGTATTTGTTGAGAAGTCCTCTTCTTCCTCACCACTCTCATAATTTTTTTTTTTCAAAATTCTCCTAAATTGAGAAGTTTGAATTGTGTGTATGGCAAAAGGAGTAAGACAAAAATAATTTGTGGCTTGTGCCGCCAGGAAAACAAATTCCTTCCCAGCTCTACTTTTAAAATGAAACATTCTTGGGTTTTAGTTGCTCTGGCAAACCTAAAAGGATTCTCCCCTCCCCCTGACGTCACTGGCGTGCACAGCTTGCTGGCTTATTGAAAAGTAATTTTCTGTCATATGTTCTAATGGAAAAGTTTAGATAAGCTGTCATTATATATATGCATTTTTAAAAGAATGCTTGTTAACTGAAGACTCTGGCAGTCACATCTGAAAATATATTGGGATTTGCCTTGGCAATGCTCATGCTTAGAAAACAGGAGATATTTTTAAAATAGGAGAGGTTTTCTTCTTTTGCATTGTGATTCTTCAAGCATTCTCAACACATGGGCATGTATTTAGACTTCTGTATAAAGCAAAGACAGCTGGAGGATGAACTCAATTTTGTATGTCCCCTTCTTGTGGTGTGTCGGGTTGTAAAAAGAAAAAGCCCTGGACACTGTAAGGTTTGTGATAAGGGATGAACAGAGGTAACATTACGCATCTTTTCCTACTGGTGCTGGGAGTGTTCACTGTATTTCTCTGCATAGCCTTGAAATTGGCCTGGTCAATCTTAATCTGCTTATATTTATCCTTGGTGTCTGCTTCTCAGATGCTGGCATTGATTTACTGGCAAACACATTGCTCAGAAGTGTCAAAGGTTGTTTTTAAGGAAGAAGTCTTGAGCATTGATGAGCTGAAGGCACACAGTGTCGAGCTGAAGGCACACAGTGTCTAGCTGAACTCCTCTCTGTGGCAAGTACTTAAAGCAGCTTGGGTGATGCTGCAAGAAATTAGATTGAAATTGAAAAATGGACCTTTGTGTGAAGGTGTGAAAGATGTAGGGGGTTTGAAGAGAAACCAGAGTATCGTGGGGTGGCATCAGGTGACTTAATTCTCTGCAACCTGCTGCTGTGTTGAATCACAGTTGTATATTTTCAGCAGCTCAGAAATTACAAGTCTGTGCCCTGGGGGTTGTGTTGCCTGTCTCTTTGCTACATATGAGTCTCTGGGGATCTCCTTTCCTTGTTGTCAGGATTGTTGTGATTGCATCATGTCCTAGGGCTTGCTCAGCACTCCTGTGTAACTGGTGCTCTGATGAAAGTCATTGGCATCTTTTCACTTGCCTGCTTACCATTTGGTCCCCATTGCAGAATAAGGACCAAGGTTTTAGATTGTGACAATTTTTGCTTCTGTTGGAATGCTGCAGTCATAACAGTCACAAGATGAGGCTGTTGTTTTGGTGACTTAATATTAAACAAACCTCAAACAAAAAAAAGACCCCCTTGCACTGGAGCTGTGATCATCAAGTCAGCTGAGCACATTTAACTTGCCTGCAGCCCTGGAGCTGACCAGCCAGAACAAGGATTTTTGTACTGAAGGCAGGTAACGATGGTAATTCAAAGAAAGCGTAGATGATAACAAGTTCTGAGGATCAGCAGAAGCAGTGTGCCACAGCACGCTGGTTTCTGGCTTGTGGGACAACTGATGCCAGTCTGGTGCAACACGGGAGCAATACACTGGGAGCCAAGTGTATTGTACCAGCAGGTTTCCTGGTAGGTTCTTCAGAACCAAAGGCTTTTAGCAGAAAGGGAGATGAAATAAGTGAGGTCCTGCTATAAAAAGTAGTCTTGCTTTGGTAACGGGGAAACAGGTCATCAAAAAGAGAACTCGGAGCCTTCATTTTTGTCCTCCTGGTTCTGCTTGTTTGCCCAGTGTTCGGGGCAGATACTGAAGGAAGTGAATGATTCTTCCCGGTTTTGTTTTGGTTTTTCTCAGCAATGAGTTCTCGCTCTGTCCTTGGCACAGTTCTTGCTATTGTGTCTGGGACCTGCATCGTCTACTTTCCTCTTCCCAAGTCTGTTGCCTTTCTGAATCTCAGTGCCAAGGTACTAGACTAGAAATCCTGCCCTGGGAGTGTAGGCTGCGCCAGCTCTTCAAGAATCTATCATGCATCACATCTCTTCACATGCTCCTATTGTGCATCACTGGATCTCTTTTCTCCTTTACCCCTTTTTTTTGTATCCTGCACTGTCCTGTTCCACAGGCTGGGGGAAAGATGCTTATCATGAGCTGACCTCCTCGGCATGTGTCCCAGCGCTGACTGTGCCCCTGCTCTGCCAGGCAGGCTGTCCTGCTCCAACCCCCTCCTCCTGCTCACCCCAGATTGGAGCCCCCAAGAGGTCTTTGTCTGCCCATTGAGAGCAGCCCCCCATCCCACCATTCCCACATGGTGCACCCTCCCCAGGAGCCCCCTCCCCATTCAGCAGTTTGGGCTGAAAGAACCTTGGCTAATTATGCTGGGCTGAAAATTACCACTTTGCTGCGTTCTCCTGCTGCTGGGCCCATTTGTGTGGGGCCTGTAGTTAGAGGGAACAAAGTCCCCCCCGTGGAGCCAGGCAGGCCCCAAGTGTGAAGCTACAGGTACAAGCAGGAGGGGAATGAAGGGAATAATTACCAGCTTCTCCAGGTGAAAGCCCGTTAAAACTTCAATAAGCCAATTAGGGGCCAGGGTGTGTGTGAGGGGAGAGTCTCCCCCACCTATGAGTGATTCCCACCAGGCAATTAACAAAAATCATTTCATGGAGGGGAGGATAAGAAATGGCTCTTAGAAATTGTCTTGAGTTGGGGGGGCCCGAAACAGCACGACGACTGCAGTGGTCCTCGTGTACTCCAGCACTGGCTCACTGTGTGGCCTGAAAGTGTTGGTGGGGCTCGGGGGAGAGGGAGGAGGGAGGGAAAATAGCAAAGAAAAAGGAATCGCTGGAGCTTTACACCTGGCCAGGCTTTGAGAAAGCGAGGGCTGGAGTTCAGGGCTTGTAAGGCTGTGTGTGGGCCCAGGGCACTGAGCTCAAGGGGACTGCTGGCTGTGGGGAAGTGGGTGAGGGTCAGGCTCAGGGTGTCTTCCCCATTGGGGTGTAGGGGAAGGCTAATGGCGTTGAGCCCAGTAGGTAGGGGGTAGGTGCTGGGTGTGAAGGCTCAAAGGGGGCGTGACAGTGGGTGAGAGCTGAGTGCCAGGCCTTTGGAGATCTGCCCAAGATGTGTGATGGTCTGTTAGTGCCCTGCATTATCCCAGGAGCAGATGCATCTAATGCCTTTGAGTGTGTCTCATCCAGGGACTGTGTTTTTCTGCTGCTCATCCAGCAACTTCACCTGTTTCTTCCTTTTCAATCAGTTCCAAAAAGCCAGTGGGTTTGCTTAAGAAGGAGATTTTATGAAGTCACCCTGCAATTCCCTGGCACTGTATTGCAGATGGCATGTGCATTAGGTGGAGGTAGAGCATTCTGGCTGGCGGGCACCTACCAGGAGTCTTGCCTGTCTGTATTTGAATGACTACTCAGTGGAGTAGACCAAGAGTAGACCGCAGGATGAAGTTTCTGGAGGTGGCCAGGATTTCCCTAGTGATGGTGGAAGGGGGAATGCATAGTGTCATTGAAGAGGTGGTGGTAACCCCCTAGGCTTGCACTGACCTGGGAAACCCTTATGGGGAACCCTAAACCCCCCCCCCCCCCCCTTTTTTTTTTTTCCTTTTCTCCCCAGAAAGCTTTCTTTGTTAGGAATAGAGAGCTAGCTGTAGTTCTTGTGCAGCCCAGCTTTTAGACACAGAAGTGGTTTCTTAGCAGAGTCATGTTTCTTTATGATTTGGCTTCCAAGATGTGACTCCTGTGGCAGAGGCCTTCCACAGAAAGGCCTGGCAAGCACGCATAGGCAAAACAGTTTTGGCATGGGCTTTCTGCCTCCCTTGATGTTTAGTATGTGTTGTTCAGACCAATGCCCAAGTTCTATACTGGATTACATTTCTTCTGTTGTTAAGGAGTCTCTTTTTTTCTTGTAGTAACAGTGATAACTTAGGCATCACTGGGAGTTTAAACCGGGTCTGCAGAGAGCTAAGGATGCAGAAATTCTCATACAGTGACCTCTGTCCTGAACCCGAGTGGTTACTCCACGCCTGGCAAGCCCAGAGGTTGAGGAAGGAGGATGAGTGTTGGACATACCATGCAAATAAGTATTTCACACTGCTAAACAGCCGATATCAAGCCTTTTCCTTTAATAAAGGAGCAGGGTTGGTATTAACTCAGTAGAAAAATTTGTGCAGCCACAAAAGCAATTCTGTTTGAGGTTCTGAAAAAAATGACAGCAGTGCTGTGACAAGCACTGTTTGAGTATCCCTCTTCTACAGGAACACTCAGGACCTTGAACTTTTATAGAGCTCATCTGAGTCTGGTCCTGTCCTGGATACTTGCTTCTCCCTAAAAACATGTGTCATGTGGAGCATTGTGGAAAGGAGGGTGTTACTTAGATGCAAACAGACTTAGGAACATCAGGACTGTTTTGTGGGGGGACTCAGTAGTTTCTAATAAAGGGTATTTTCCTGTTCAGTGCTGCACAGTGGGAGAGGTCTGTGTGCATATGTCTGTCTTGTCTAGAATCTCTGTCTTGATGTGATCGAGCTTGGTTTTTCTCCAGAAATGGGAATTATTTTCTGTATCTGGCTGTCTGTTTTCACAGAACTTAACCCTCCTGCAGGGCTGGCGATGGGATGAATTGTGCAGGCAATATGGGATGAAGCTGCAAAGCAGTGAAAGGAACATGGAGTTGTGTAGGTTGAGTACCTGCTAAGAAACTTGCTGGAGTAGGGGTGATCTGTGCTGTGCTGGGAATCGGGCCTTTGGGGCTAAAGCCCTGTGGGTCTCTGAAGCCTGGAGGAAGACATGACATTTGATGGTCAAGGCAGAGGGTTGGAGAGGTGGAGCTGGCATTCCCTCTCCCGTGAGGCATGCAGTAAACGACATGGGACACAATGACGTGAGCACTTCTTCTATCCCAGGCGCTGGAGTTCTGCCTCGAGTGTAAGAATTCGCTGTTTCAACGCAGCATCTCTCGAGTGCCCTTCAGCACAAAATGCAAATGCCTTCTTTCTGGGGACTGCTTTCTAGCGGTCCACTTGAGGCTCGAGATAGCACGTGAATGAGTTATTAGTCTGTCTGTCTGTGCCTACGTCACCGATGGTCCTTGCCAGAGCACGGCAATTCCTCTTGGAGCAGCAGTGGTTGTAAATGTTGTGACGTTTGCGCAGTCATCTTTACGCATTTTGTTTTCTCTCTGTGCTGAGTCCCTGCTGGGGAGTGGCAGAGCTCTTCTGTAGCTTCTCTGTGTGCAATTTATGACGCATATCAGGAGCAAACTTTAACCCTGAGCTGACTGATGCTTTGAGGGATGCTGCGGTATGTACATGAGGCTCAAGCAAGCAGCAGCAAATGTGCCAGTGCTTTCCAGTCTGGCTGTGGAAGAAGCCTGGTAGTTTGCCTCCAGCTGCTGGTTCTCTTTGGCAATGTTATCCCCTGCTGAACAAAGATAAGGCTATGCAGCAGTGGGGCTCTGCTTGTACAGGTGAGCTCAGTCCTGTTATTGAGTCCAAATACAAGACTATTTTACATGCATGCAAGCAGTTGGGCCCAAATATGAGCTCAGCTCCAGAGCATTCTAGAAGCTCTTCTTTGTGCTGAGTCTGGAGTAGTACAGGGAACTGAGGAGGTTGCCAGCAGGCTCCTGAAACTAGGCTTTGACAAAATGCCCTTGAGCCTACAGCGGCAGCCAGCGATACTGATAGAAAATGTTTGTCAGTTTGATGGACCTTGTCATCTTTTCCTTGCACTGAAGGTCTGGAGCTGGAGCATTGCATGAAGGATGCTAGAGGAGTGTGGTCCATGGGACTGGAAGGATGGGAAAGGTCCTGAGGAATATGTAATGACTTGTCTAGAGCCAAAAGCCAAGATGGATATTGCAGAGCAGTAGTAAATTGAATGCGACCTGCACTTGTTATTTAAGGTTTCCGTTATATCATGCATCATTGGCTGCTTCAACTTTTCCAGTCTTATCTTACTCTAAATAGCCTTCTGCTCCTCACGTTCCCTGCTCTGGAAAGTGGTGATTTTGGCCCATTAACAGTGGCTGGACTTTCGGTGCAACTGCTTTACTTGCTGGTTTTGGTTCAGTTTGTGGTTACTGACTTGTTAGCATATAAGCCATCTGTCCTGACTTACCGCTGAGATACTGAAGGTGCTTGGTTTAGTTCTCTGTCATTCTGCAAGAGGCACAAAGTAGGGCTAAATGGATCAGTCTGGGGGAGTGAAGGGCCAACACCAGCCTTGTGTAACCACCCAATCCTGGTGTTGGCCAGCATTGTCTGAATCAAAGCAGGTAAGACTTCTTGTATGTTTGTGGTGCCCGTGGAGAAGAAAATGCTAAAATGATGCTGTGCTTTGTGATATTTTAAAATTTTATTTTATTTTTTTTCTTCCTGCAAATTAAATGTCCCTGTGGAAGGAGCACCTGCTGCCCTGCTCTATCTCAGTGTCTCTCCATTTGTGTGAATCTGGTCTGTTGGAGAAACCTCATGCTGGAGGTGGGGAAACTCCCTGTGCTGAGTTTTCTACCCCTCCTCTCCCCTTCACAATGTTGTTACTGTTGCATCTGCTCCCCAGCCTCCTGGGCTCTTCAGCAGGGGCTCCATCAAGTTTGTGTGACCTTAGCACTGTATTCATGCTGGAGGAGTTACCTTCTGTAATGATGTCAACTGATGAGGTTAGCAGGATGGTGGCGGCTGCGATAAGACATGACATGTTCTAATGATTCGCCTTAGCGAGCTGCGTGTGTGTGTTGGGGGGGGCACCGAGGGGCTTGCAGAGGGGAGATGGGGGCCCCACAGGTGCCGACAAAGACTTTGACCTTTGCTGCTATAATATCAGTGTTTCACAGGCAGGGCGGTTCGGTAACCCACTTTCAGCCCATCAAAAATTGATTTAATTGCAATTTTTTCCCCCAATTAGGAGCACTGGAGCTTAACTAATTGGAGTAATAGAGAGTAATAAGGCTCTGATAAAAAGCCTTCCTCTGCCTCCTTTGTATCTTGTGTCATCGCCTGTCAGAGGTCAGAGAGCTTGCATATTCTATTAGGCAGAGTTGCCTTCATTTGTACAAATTAGTTTACCCAACAGTAATTAAAATGCCAGTGCGGGTCGGGGAGAGCTGAATACAATTGATGGGCACGTTGGTGAAGGATTTGACAGCTCCGGTGGCCTCCCTTGCCAAAGCGTGTCAGTGCTGAATCAAAGGCTACACAAACCCACAGACCCGTGTGTTTAACCCGTGGCACCGTCGGCACCGACTGCTTTCTCTCTTCTCCGCTTGGACTTTGCTTTCTCATCTCCTTTTTCTGAGCCACTTGAGGATTTTTTAAAAAAAGAGGTTTCCCATCTTTGAGCTGTCCATTCTGTTGATCACTTTTAGAACGCTGCTACCAGCCCCACTGTCCTCTCTCCCCCCCCCCCCCGCCTTCCACATTCCCAGCTGCAGGGCTCTGTCAAGTAATAACTTCTTTGTTTCCCAGTCCGATGAGTCTCTGTGTGTAATAGTCTCCCAAATGGAACAACGATGTCCAATTCCAGGGGGTGGGGGAGCGCGCGAGAAGGAAGGAACAGGCTCTTGCACGTGTCAAGCAGATTCTGGATTTGAAATCCCCAAAGAGCAGAACGGGACTTGAGAAGCAATCTGTTTACAGTACAGGGGAAGGGCACAAGCCTGGTACACGGGGGAAGCTCAGAAGAGGTTAGAAAGGGCCTGTTTCACCCAGGTTCCTTCAGTGACTTGGCGTTGCAGGATTCCCAGATCGGACAGCACCTGCTCCAAAGGCTGGGCAGATAGTGAGGAAGGTTACGTATTATACAAGGAGATTTGGATCTCTGGAGCTGAAACTGTTTCCAGACTCATTTCCAAAAGAACTGCTGGGCAGCTACCTCTTTCCCTTTGGTTCATTCACATGTGACAGTGTTCTGTCCAGGGTGGTGTAAAGAGGGATGCTACATGTGGCGTCAAACTGTGTAGCTGGCACCTTGGGCACAGGCACGGGATCTTTGCAGCTGGACTACAGCCAGAGCACCACTGCAGTTGCCAGAAGTGCCATGGGATCTTCAACAACCACGATCAGTCAGATGAAGAGAAGTTCTTGTGTTTCTTCCAACAGCATACAGCCCCTGGCCCAGCTTCTACAGTAGGGGGACGACCTCTAATGAAATCTCTTCTGTAGCATGGAGAAGATCTGGCTTCTGGAGAAGCAGTTTTCTTTTCATTTTCCTCTCTTCCTTCTTAGGGAGTTTCAAATGGGGAAGAGATCATTAAAGTGTCAGATGAGTTGGAAAATGCCTTGCTCTAGGCAACAAAGGCGTGTATGATGCATATGCATCTCAACGCTCTGCAAAATCCTTGCCTTCCTGGTACAACAAAGGTAGAAATGCTGTATTGGCTTGCTTGTTTTACTTCCTGGGGGATCCCTGTGAAGACAACATGCCCTGTTATGGAAGCCCTGCAGTGGTGCTCATATCCCCATTAGAGGAGCCTTTTGGAGGGAGCTTGTAGTCCTGGTACCCAGCAGCTTTCACAGGGCAGAGGAGAGCTTAGAGGGGCGGGGGCCTTGCATCTCCAGGACCATCTGATGCTTGGACCTAGCAGTTTTTATGTAGCATGTAGATGCATCTGGTCAGTGTTTGTGTACATGAGTAGTATCCTACATACGCCAGAGGTGGGTCATCCCTGCGGTAATATATATAGGGTACCTTCTGCTTTCCTCTTCCCTATCTAGTCTTTCCTCAGTCTTTCTGACTCCTGGAAGCATCGTATGCAAAATAAATGAGCTACTTGAGTTGTTTCTCTCAGGCAGCTGGCAGGAACAGTTGTGAAGAAACATTTTCACTTCTTAGGTCAGAGGTTTTTGGTGTGTGCCCTGTGCTTCTTAAAACAAAAGGTCTTATTGAAGGTAAACTGGAAGAAGCAAGCCTGGTAGAAGGCTTCAGTTTAGCTGAATGACGATTCAGAAGTTTGGAGCTGAGCTTTAGATGCTTGGTTCCAATTTGCATGTTGTTTTAGACCCACCAAAGCTGACTTGTTGCCTTTTTGCTTGGAGTGAAACTGTCAGCTCTGCGAGGTTCCCAGTTATAAGAGGCCTGGGGGTTGAAGGTGTATACCTGCAGACCAGACTCAAAGTGAGGGGCCCTGTATCATTCCCTGGGAACTCGGACTTCCAGGTCAGTTTGCTCCCAGGCTTTAACAATTTCTTTAGCACTGTTTCTTGTGCATGTCGTGTGAATGCTGCTTTCTAATCCTGGCAGTGAAGGTGCCCCACTCTTCTGGGAGAAGTCTTATCTTTGCTTGCTAATGGGCTCCAGCCTGTTACAGATAAGGCCTGCAAACCTGATCCTTCTGAAGTATGAGACAAAATTCCTGTTGACTGAATGGAGTCAGCTTTACCCAGAAGAGACTTGTTTGTGGCCCTGAGGCCTGTATGCAATGCTGGAGAGAAATCACTTCATCTAATACTATTTTTCCTTTTTTATATATATATTTTTTTTTTTTTGTGAGGCATGGGGGCTAAGGACTCAGGAGGGAAAGCTGAAGTCCAGAATTGACAGCATGAGCAGGGATTAGAGCTTGCTGTTCCTCCCACCTTTCTCTCCCTGTTGGTGTGCCTCCATGCTAATTTAGACCTGTGGCAACCATCAAAGCCTTGTGCATACCTTCTGCACAAAGGGGCCTGTCTCCCACGTGAGGACGTTCTCTGCTGGGACAGAGTCAGTTTGTCCCCCAAAAGAAAAATCTTAAGCACCCAATTGCCTGCTTGACTGACTCCCTGACTGCTATTATGTTTCTAACCACGGTAATGGGCTTTAGTAGTTATTAATGGATTATGTTTGGGGAGGGAGGGACAGAACCCAACACCTAGCTTTGTAGCTACGGGACTCCCTGACCAAAGCATTGCTTTCCTGACATGGGGTTTGCTGAGCTGTCAGAGTGGGTGTCTTTTGCTTGGTTTTCCTCTGAGGTGGGAGATACTGGTAAAAGGGAGGTGTTCCCTCTCCTCCTACACTATGATAGAGAGAAGGCAGGTACTGAGCAGAAACCCTGTCTCTGAATATGAAAGGCTGCATGCTGTCTTAATTGGTCCTTGTGGCTGCTGCACAGCAACAGGAATTGGCTTTTCCTTAGAGTCTCGGACTTTGGTCAGAGCCTTCCATGGGGAAGAAGAACGTGTGCTGCCTGCAGTGTCTGTGCAGAGTCCTGTGCTGCAGTTTCACTGGGCCAGCTGCCCCTGCAAAATCCCAGGTTCATTGGCAGTGACCGTAAGACAGCCTGGTTGGAGAGGCTTTGAAATATCTCTGCTGCAGGCCTTGTCTAGCCCTAAAGGGCAGCTCAGGGTCGCAGGACTAGTGGACACATACCTGGAGATATGTGAGTTTGGGTAGGAGGGATAAAGCCAGCAAAGAGAGAGCCTTGGTAGCTGTAGCTCTTCCTTGGTTCCAGTAGCTCTTTGAGATGGCTTGGTGTTCTCTGCGTGCCTCTTGTGCAGAGTGTATTGGCGGTGCTGCTTTGGCCTTATGATTTGGAAAAACCAATTGCTCAGCTAAAGCGCAGATCTAGGAGTAGAAGGAGTCCTGAGCTCTGGCCCTGCTTCCACATGGTTCTTCTCTGGCTTTGATGGAGCTGAGCATATGTTCACCACTTTGCTGTTGGGTGCCTTGTGACACCAGCAGTAGTGCTTCTCACAGAAGTCAAGGACACTGCAAGAATCCTTTTCTGGGAGAATAGAGGCTTGGAGACACCTTCTGAATTCCAAAGAAAGAATGTTGTAAAGGATCACAGAAATGTTTAAAAACTGCTATTTTTACAGACATGACATTGTTTCCTTATTTTGCTTTCCTCTTTCAGCTGCCAGCCCCATGTCACGTTGCAGAAGATGTTTAGGCAAAGCACAGAGATGGCTTTTATTTAAAGCAGGCTCTGTTTCCTGCATTTGTGCTATCTTTGTTGCAATGACTTAAACATAGTTTTGGCATTTTATTCTTGGTATCTGCAGTAAATGTGGCTTTGTGAGAGGTCATTTATAGCTTGCTTAGAAATTTTTGTAAGAACTGTTTTCTCTTATTTGGACTGAGGATAGGAAGTTGGCACAAAACAAGCAGTGTGGTGTAGAGACCCACAGCATCTGTGTTTCTGCTGCTTGATTTTAAGGGTTTGTTCCTGTCTTATCAACTAATTTGAGGCTAGTGGCTGTCAGGCAACCTCTGGAGCCAGCAAGCAAGTGCAGCAGGTACATAGCATTGCCAAAGAGGACCTTGGAGTGGGCTCTGCTGGAGACTGTGAACTGAACCAAACACTGCTGCAGGAGAGCTGTGCTGCCTCTGATAGAGAGTGCTTGAGTACTGGGGAGGGCAACCTGATGCAGCTTTGAAACTGGCCCAGCTTTGAGCAGGCTGGACTGAAGACCTCTATTCTGCTATTTGTTAGGCCTGTGTTGCTGCAGCCAATTAATGATTGTGCTCAGAAGTTGGCAGCAAACAGAAGCACGATGTGAAGTAAGAAGAAAAAAGTTTGCCAGGAGGTCTTTCCACATCTTACAGCGCTGACTGTGTATGAAATGTGCTGAGTGCTGTGCTAACTACTTTGAAAATGTAATTGCAATTTACAGCTGATCCTGGTTTAGGTTTTTCCCCTTTGCATATGCAAATACATCTTTATGTCCTGCCGGTTCTCTGCATTTGTGACCTGCTGCATCTTGGAAGCTCAGCTACTGAGAGGTCTGGAGCACTTCTTCCTTTGCTGCTGCCTGCCCCTTGTGAAATGTGGTGGAACATGCTGAAGTAGTCTTGAACCAGAATTCAAAGCCTGTCTTGTAGCCTGTTTTCTCTGTCTTGCTCATGCACTATTTCTTCAGACCATGAAGATTAGTAAGTGATTTTTGTTGTTGTTGTTTTTGGTTTTGTTTATTTTCTTCCTTTATTTTTTTATTTTTTTTAAACAGCTCATTTGTGACGGGGACAGCCTGCTGTGGACACACCTCACCTCTGAGAATCTGGGACCTTGAGAGGTGAGTGAGCTTCCAGGTTACAGGGAGGGACTTGGCAAGAAAAGTGCATAACAATGAGAAATGCTATATTGGGGATGCCATAAAATAATTGCTTTAGTCCATGTAGGCAAAGGGATGTTTAAACATGAGATGTGGGATGGAGTTGGACGATGGAACAAATTGGTGTGGAAAGGTGTATGTGCAGGGTAGATTTGGTTCAGTAGAGAGCAGCTTGATTTTATTTCCCAGCTTTTTCTAGTTGATGGCAGAGCCATCCTGGTTTTCTTCCTATTACCCATGTACAGTCGGGATATGCCCATTACACCTTCCTTTTCATCTGTCTCAGTTGATGCTTCAGCCTGAGCCAGAGGGATGAGAAAGGTCACCTACATCCTCCCATTCACCCACTCATCTGTGGTGCTCAGAAGCCAGAGGCAAACATAGGCTCTACAGTCATCTTGTCCTGTGTGGTGTTTCTGGTAGCTCAGGGAGGTGAGGGGTGGTGACAGATTATCTATGGAAGTGACTTAGGTATGTTGTCTTCTCTCTGTCTTAATAAGCATTGAGGGGGTTAATTGCTGTGGCTGCCGATTTGGGGGCATTGAGTAGTTCCCGTTTGGTGGAGGTGCTGACCTTAGAAACTGGGGAAATGTTGGGCTCAAATCCTGACTTGAGACTCAACTGCTGACAAATTTGAAACTCTCAGCCTGGGGGTCTTTGTGTAGTGATGGACAGCAAATATTTGGCAGGATTATTGAGCGGCAGCTCAGCTTTCCAGGACTGGTATGCTCCAGGTAGGAGTGGCACAGCACAGATTATCAAGGGAGTGTCGTCAGGATTGAGGTGAATTGGTGTGCTCTGGGAGGGGAGAGAAGGGGGGCAATGGCAGAAAGGTCTTGAGGTGTCTCAGCAGAGCTGTGTTTGGGGAAGAGAGGTAGAGGAGGATTGTTGTGGATGCAGGGCTGGTCTGAGGTCAGTTGCCTTCTAATCTGTGGTTTGGATAGTTTAGATTGTCTGAGTCGAATACAAGTATAAACCAGTTTGTTTTTCTCTGAAGTAACCATAATACTTTTCAAAGGATGCATCCCACGGAGGACAAACTAGAGAAGGGAAGATGGTGCCAGTGCTTTCAGCTATGGTGCAGGTTTCTTGGTGACCTAGTCCAGTGGTGCCTTTGGAGTACCCCAGAAGGATGCAGGTTGTGCTGTGATACCCCTACCCATCAAATCTTCTGGCTGCTCTTGAATAGAGGCATCTAACAGAGGTGAGGAGATAGGCAACCCGCCCCCCCGTGCCCCAGCCTCTCTGACAGCCTTTCCCAAGGAAGCCTGAAGAGATAATAAAGCTGTGTAGAAAATAGGATTAAGGTAATGAACAGGCACAACGGAGTTTGATCTTTCAATAACGTCAAAGCCTGACTGACAGGCAAATAAAAAAGCCAAGGCAACCTAGGCCACTGGGCCTCTGTTGCAATGACTGAAGTGTCAAATTTATTCTTCCCTCTTCACCTGTCACAGCTGGAATGTGCCATGCCACTGGGTCTTTTCCTCTCCAGAGACCTGTGTGTGAGCTGGGAGTCTCATCAGCACATGCAGGGCAGGAGACTGAGCAGGGAGCATGGCTGGAAAACTAGCACGTGAAGCTTGATGTGATCATTCGTACTGAGGGAATACAGAGCTGTCCTTCCAGGTCTTGACTTCTCCATAAACTGTTCTTCATCCCAGCAGAGCTCTGGATTCACTTTCAAAGGCTCCAGTGGTTGCCAGAAACACTCTCATAGGGAAGTGCTGTTTCTTTCTCTGAGATTTGTGTATGTTGTCTCTCTGGTCAGATCGTGGACCTGGGAGTGCAGCATGACAACTCAAAATCTTACAGCTACCCACAACTGAAAAGCTCCTCCCATGCCCAGTGTGCCCTGATAACATCTGGCAGACAGAGCCAGGCCCCCTGGGTTTGCTGCTTGCCCCTTCCTTTTGGCTGCAAAGGGCCAGAGTCTGACTCTGAAAGCCTGACTGTGACAAGGACGTTATCCTTAAGAGCAGAATTCAGGCAACTTCTCTGTCAAAAAAATGAGGCAGAGTAGAGTGGTGCTTCAGATGGGTTCTTTTAAAACTACAGGATCTTTAGCACTACTTGGATGTTTAGTGCTGTCTGAGACCAGTTAGTTCAGTCGGCTGGTTTTTTCCTGTGTGGGGGAGCATGTAAGTAACATTGCAGCAGCTTCTGTAGCATTCTCTTCCCTTTGGGTAGGTGGTCCTTTTCCCCCAACAGCTGAGAGCTGGAACATGCTACAAAAGGATTTAAAGCTTAAATAACCTTTTGTGTACTGATCTTCTTAGTTCCAGGCCAGATAAGTCCTTGGCTGGTGCTTGTAGCTGTTGGTCATGGTATGTTTTCGTATTTCTGACCTTCGCTGTTCCCTGACCCTGGGGCAGCCATTCTCATCCCTCCAAGAGGAAAGGGATAATGTCTTCACCTGGAAATATGTTCTGGGCTTTGAAAAGGGCTTGGTTGGGTTTGGCGGTGAGGACATTTTTAGTGGGGAAAGGAAACGCCTCTCGCTGCATCCCACCCCCACAACTGTCTTTCATTTCTGACTCTGCTGAAATGATGGCGTTGGATCAAAGCCACAACAGGCAGCAACAAGCAATTGTCAAGGGGAATCTAAAGCAGGGAAATGACTGCGTAATGCCAAGACACTGTCTCTGATGGCTGAAATTCCAGCTGGTGCTACACCTGGCCTTTTCTCCTGTAATAAAGGGGGATTTTTTTTTTTTTTTCCCCTTATGCTTTGAAGCTGGCTAGCTGCACCTCTGTAGGACACACCTGATCCCATAGATGCTACATTGTGCTATCTGATCGCTTTTAGATGGGGGGAAGTTGCTCTGCACTTACTGCCACTCATGATCAAGGTTTGTTTGTGTGTGGAGGGTGGCTGTGGGTAACTTAGGTGGTTAGAGGCCTTCCCAGGAAAGGAGAACGATCAGCAGCGTGGGCCACTAGATACTAACCTGTGTCCGTGCATCAGGTATCAGGCCTTGCTGACTCCTTGGCTTCTTCCAAGTCCCCTTGCCCTCTCTGCCAGTGAAGGATTTGGTGGCAGCTGCCCCTCTACTACCTCTACTCCCTTTTGCCTTTCTCTGCTCAGGCCTTCCTGTCTCGTGTGGCTCAGCAGAGGAACTGGTTAATAGCAAGCAGGAGAAGAGGAAACTTTCTTCAGATCCTGTTCGTTTGTTCTTTCTTTCTCTTCCCATCCGCTGTCTCCTTTGGGAGTTTAGATTCTTTGGGAGATGAGGGTGACATCCCCCTGGAAACAGCTCCAAGGCCAACATTTGTCACTTACCTGTGGAGGACTCTTGCTCCCCAGCCTGTTGTGATGGTCTGCATGTCTTTAGGTGACACATGCCCCCACATCAAGAATGTGTCCCTATAATGCAGGATACCCCAGAATTTGCTTTGCAGCAGCTCTTGGAGGTATTTTGCCAAGCCCTGTGTTTGAAATGGACTGGTGTTCTGTCAGGCATGGTAGTCTTCGTGCTGTAAACACTTTAAATGCACAAGTCCTACATTGTCCTGTCCTGTGACACAGCAAAACAGATGCAGGGCATGAGACCTGTAGTGAAAACTGAGCCAAAGTTAGCTTGTGCCCTGCAAGCCACCCCAGATCCTCTACCTTTTAAATAGCCAGTCTTTGTCCATCTCCTCCCTGCTTTTTGAAAGCATTTTTGGCAGAGTGGTTTTTTTCTTTGTTGGTGGGGTTTTTTTGGTTTGTTGGTGGGTTTTTTTGGTTTTTTTTTTTAAGAACCCTCTAATTTCTTGTTCAGTTTTTCTCCCTCTCCCGAGCCCTTTGAAAGTGGCTTTACACCGTCACTGACACCAAACTGACACTTTGCGTTTCCCCACTTCTTATCCCTTTATGGCAACAGATGTTGAAATTTTGTATCCCTTTTATCTGTCCCTCTTTGCCCTCTTCCTGTAATTAGGTTTCCCTTGTTAGCAGTACAAAGTGGCCCGGTTTGCTGCCTGGCCTTTTGAGCCATTGTGTCCGAGCACGTTTTTTTCCTCCTCTTTCGGAAGAGTTCCTTCCCCCTTAAGTAATAGGCAGAGCATGGGCCAAAGCTGTGGCTTTTTCTTGTTTCTTTGTTCTCCATTTATCTCTGCCACCTTTTTCAAAGGGATGGGGGGGGAGAGAGGGGGGAGTAGTGCATGGAAAGGGAAGATACAGAGTTGCATTTCTTGACCGTCAGGGCCCCCCTGCTCTTCAGGTGTGCCAAGTCAGGTGCCTTTGATGTCTGCAAGTTTTGGGGAGGTGGGAGGTAGAGGGTTCAGGAGAGTGGCTTGGGAGTGGAGGAGAAGGGAGATTCAGGTGTGTGGCTGGTGCCCTCAGCAGTGGGGTGGGGAGGAGCCTTTCCGAGTAGCCAGGCAGCTGCTGAGCAGGTTAGTAATCCGTGTTTGTCTCAGGAGCTGTTGCATTGTGCTCTTTCTCTGATGCCAACATTAGTGTTACCATCATAAGTAGCTGGCTGAAGTTTGCTAACTTGCTGCTGCATCTCTGGTGTGTGCTTCCCTGGGACCCTTGTTAGGTTACATCTTTCTGTGCAGAATTAGTTGCTGTCTTTCAAATTTCAGCATATGTAGATCTGCATCCACTTTGGTGGCTCTTCAGAGCCATTGAGTAAGTGAATATGAGCAATTGTCAACACGGAGGGAGAGCTTTAAAACTTGGGCTCCCTGTGCTGTTTTTAAACAAGTGTAATTGGACAGTTGTAGTATATAGCACTGAGCACCCTGGTTACCTGATCACCACTAATGCTTTCCTGTTTAAATCCAGTCCTCCTTGGCTTTGCATCCTGTCGTGATCAGATGTGTGTATGTGTGAAATACAGATAAATGAAATGAGAATCTGCAGGTCAGTTCTTGGGTTATAAAATTTGCTAAATGTTTTCAACAAAAGCTTTTAACCTTGGCTCAAGATGCGTGAACAGACTTCTCAGTGTTGTTTTCTAAAGCAAGCTCTGTAGAAGATCATTCTCTCCACAGCTTTGAACTCCAAGGTTTAAACATGTCTGAGACCCTCTAATTTAATAATAAAAGGAGATTGATGGATGAAGGGAGCAAATGGATTCAGAACTGGAGTTGCAACATTTGAAGGAAAGGTAACTGACTCCAAGAAGCATGGGGAGCCTGTTTCAGCCAGTCTTTTAAGCTGGATTTATTCAGTCACAGACATGGGTGAATATCGCTGGTAACAGGAAAGGCAAGTGGTAGCAAATATTATCCTGGCACTGATAACAATTTCACAGAATTCAAGGGGCAGAAGAATCATGATACTATGCTGTAGGTGCAGAATCCCTGCTCTGTGCCCTACTTTTCTGTAGATTCATTATGCCAAGTGTCTGGTTTGGGTTTGTTGTTTTTTTTTTTGCCAAGGAAACCCTCTCCAGGCTTTGTGGCAAAAAGGCACTCTCCTTTCAGGCTTGGGTTTCTTTCTCAGCATCTGAACAGTTTTAAATTACAATAACTAATACAAAACTTGTCCAGCAGGGAGCTAAACAGATTCTGGTCTGTGTTTACATCAGGTAAGTGAATGTGTGGTCTCTACTCACTGCAGTGGAATGATGTACAGGTAGTTAGTTGCTCTTCCTCAAATGACTGCTGCTCCTCTTTTCCCAAGGCTCTCCTGCTTGTTTTTTGCTGTGCTGTTTCCCCATTCTATCCACAGATAGTTTTGGTTACTCTTTCTAAAGTACGGATTCTGGGTATTTCCATTTAGATGTCCTTTAATTAATCAGGAACACAAATGCTATGCCTTCTTCCTGAAATTCAAAGGAAAAACAGTTGGTGAAATGGCAGACTGGGGTCTATCATAGGAGAAATCTTTTCTTCAGGTGAACCCTTTCTTGGCCTGTTGATATTGAATTAGTTTGGCACAGTGGGTGTCTTTGGATTTCTAATTTGGTCCTTGGGAACCATTCCCCCTGCAGTAAGATAGATAGGATGAAGAGTTTGAATGTAGAGCTAGGCAATGGAAAGAGCAGGTCCTTCTTCATGGTGCTCTCAATCCCACTTGTGACTTCAGCAGCAAGACTAGATATAAATAGGTCTCCCACCTTCAGGCATGAATTAATCACTTGACAAGGTCAGAAGGAAATTCTTACCCCAGTTCTTCAGTGCTGAACTGTAGGATTTGCTTCCCTTGCTCAGATCTTGAGCATTTTTGGAGACAGGATGCCAGGCCATGGCTGACTACTTGAACCAGTGCTGGAGAAAGCTTGCTGCCGCAAGGAGCCTCTTAAGTGACAGTCTCTTGGATTACTGTTCCTGTTAGTAGACTGTGTTGTGTTCAGAGCTCTGTCCCTTGGCCATAATGGCTAACTTCAGTCTTGCCTGTGTAATGTATTTTCCATGGTATGCACGGGTTCCCAAAACCATTTGGAGCCTTGTGGTTCTTTATTGGTTTCTGGGTTGTTGGTTTGGGTTTTTTTTGGACATTGTCTTTCTGAACCCTTTCACATAAGCCAGGCATTTTCTGCCTGCCTTTTTTTAAGAGGGCTCTGGTGCATCTCGGCCTAAATGTAAAACCATTGGAAGAAGAAGATGATACAGATGTTTATCCTTTCCTCCCCATGGCAGTCTTGTCCCTGTCTCACTACAGGTGAGCATGAGGCCAGATGCTGCCCTTCGGATGTGTGCATGTCCAGGGCATGCTACGGCCTTTGCACTCCTGTTCAGCCGTATTTATGACAACTTTACAAGGCCCCAGACAATCAGAGAGCGTGGGTGGGGGCTGGACGCTCCAAGCGCATCAATCAGTTTCATCCCTCTGAGCCAAAGCAAAAGCAATCTTTATTTTTCCCTGGGTTGAGAGAGAATCAACAGAGGCAAGAGAGAAGAATGGGAAGGAGTGAATGAGGAACCCCCTCTGCCACTGGCCGGCGGTAGCTCATTTAAACAGATGGCTTTGTTTTGATTTGGACTCTCCATTTTTTTTTGTCTCCCCACTAAAGGAGACCTGCAGAGCTGTGTCCAGAAAGGGAGCAATGCAGCCGCCTGTTCCCACACAAGTGGGGCGAAAGGCGAGAGGCTTTGAGAATTCCTGGCTGCTTTTCCTCGCCTCCCTCTTTTTCTCTTCCCCCAAGAAATCACAGTTTGAGAGAATTCCCCCCTACTTCTCCCGTTGGAAAGAAAGACAGAGAAGACATTCTTGACATTCTTTGCTGAGAAAAGGGGTTAAATGTCTGAATTTGGGGGTCACCGTGTTATACAAATTGCAATCTAATCGTTTTTACAAGAACACACGTGTGCTAAGAAAAGGAGCCATGGACAAGAAAGAAAAGGGGACAGACAACCTTTTTTGTCCTATCTTCTTCTTTCTTTTCCCCCCAAGGTTTTGGACTATTGTCATGTCCTGTCTCTCTCCCCTCCTCACCCCCGAGAGGGAGAACATTGGTTTTATAGTTAAATTGCTTCGTAAAGCAGAAGGGCTTGGTGCCATTTCTGTTTGTTTTCCCAAATAAAAGCCCCAGCAGGGTCTCTTTTGCACTGTTGTGGCTTTATTTGAAGAAACTGGCTTTTTCCCATAGCCCAGTGTGTCAGTTTATCCTCTGAACTTAACCTTACGGGAACCCGAACAACAAAAACTCGCAGGGTCCCAGAGCTGGAAAGGTAAAGAAATTGTATCTTTTTATTGGACCATTTAAAGCGTGTGTGGGCCAATTCAGAGAAAGCAGAAGAAAAGAAGGCAAAACTCCCTCTTCTGTCTCCCCCCCGCCCCCCCCTCAACACCACAATCTCAAACCATGGTTAGTGTCATTCCCCCCTACTGCCTCAAGTCGCTTCAGCTGCATTGAGGAAGCTGAGAGAGGCATTTCTCTCTAAAATCACTTACAACATCACCTCTGAGCCATTTCACATGGAGGTGCTCTCCCAAAATTCCCCAAGCCAATCCCACATCTCCCTGCAGGAATTAGTAGCCTTGGCTATGCGTAGGGATAACCTTGGGGTAGGATAACTCCATGAAGAATAACTTTGCCAAGGACTTAACGCTTCTCCCTACATGCATTATAGATGTGGTTTGACCAAACCTTTCCCTTCTGAGCTTAAGCTGTTGTGTCCCCTGGGTGCCTCAGCTGCTGTTGCAAAGCACCTAGAAGAGGCAGCAGCTTAGTACTTCACTTGGGTTTTGGTGCATTCCACAAATTAGATGACAGAAGTTGTGCAAGTGCTGCACTCTGGGTAATTGTTTTTAAGTGGAATTTGTTTCCTTTCTCTGTTTGATACTCTGCTCAAATATCCCAGGGTTTTGGGCTGAAATGATGTTCTTTCTGCTTTATTTATTTATTTATTTTTAATAATATACTCTTCCCACCTGGCTTGTTGCAGATAGTTACTTGGGCTAAAGTATTGGTTTAGAGCTCTGCTCAGTTTCTGAATAGTCACCTGCTTACATGCAGTGGCTTCTCCTCTTTGAAGGATGATCACAGTTCACAGATGAGGTTTCCAGAGCAAATGAGTATGTCCTTTATTTCACACATCTCACTTTCAGCAGATGTTCTGAATTCAGTTTTCTACAGCTTGCATCAATTCTAGTGAATCGAGGTCAGCAGAAATTGAGGATGGGGAGAAAGGTGTTTGTTTCACCCCAACTTTTGGAGTGTAGTTCTTGTGTGTTAGAGACAGCTGGCCAAGACCTGCAGCAAATGGGCAGGGTACAGGGAGTAAGGTGCAGACCTATTTTGAGACCTTGCTGATAGCTGGAGTCTGGGGAAACCCCGAGCTGTTATGATCACACAGATAACCACTATGGTGTATATGGCTTTAATTTGGTGATGGCAGCATCCCATGGATTATCTGGAAACTAACCATCTGGGTTCTGCCAGAACTGCCTTTATCTTCATATTGCTGGAATGAGGAGGAATAGAGACTTAAGCTGTTGTTAAAAAGTAAAACAATCAAAGAGTTTAAAGAAACCAGCTTGTTTGTGCTATTCCTTGGTAGTTCACTTTGTTTCTAGGCTAGAAGACTTATGTCTTCTGGAGGTATCACAATAGCAAGTCTCATGACAGCATTTCCAGCTTGGAAAGGAAAGAGTGAAATATGGAAAACACAAATAAATAGCTGCTTATTTTAAAAGTAATTTTTAAAAGTCTTATTTTCTGAAGAACATGGGAGTTGATAGAGATGAATCAAAGGATTCTTCATAATGCCTGAACAAAATGCCTTTCAGTTTTGGTCTCATCCGTGTGATGCATTTCCCAGGCACGGAGACTTTGTTTAAACATCTTGTTCTGTCAGCAAGGAATCTAGAGCCTGGTGTTAACACAGCTTTCCTGTGCTAGTGCTGAGATCAGCTGCTGGATTTGCTCTGGCTCTGTTCCTTGTGGGCTGGTACTGGATTACTGCTGACAGGATTTCAGTCTGTCTAGATGCTTAAGAACAGATAGGAGAAACTAGGAATATCTAAGTTTCCTGCTCAGTACTGGAGGCCTACCTGTGTGTCTGTAGGTGCTGCGTTGGCCCAGGTGGTTTGTGGTTAAGGTGCTAAAGCCAAGAGCTCTGGCTCTAGACTGCTCTTTCCAGGACTGTCACATTTGTGATTCTGCTTCACACAGCTCTGCTGGTGTGAAGTAGTTTCTGTCAGTGCCACCCAGCACTGGGACTGAACCTTGGCACTATTGGCCCAGGTTGTTCAGTACAGAAAACAGAGCAAAACTCTCACCATCTGCACAACTACCTACCTGACTTTCCTGAAGAAGGCCTGGGAGTGAAACAGCCTCTACTTGCTACTGTTGGAGGGTCAGGGCATGATGGGAAGGTGGTGTGGACCTTCCATGCTCCGTGCTTAGACTTGCTTGAGCTTCACAGTCAGTTGATGACTACTAACCTTCATAGTGCATAACCGGGACGGGACACCCTGACCTCTGAAGTGCTAAGGATCAGCTACCTGGCTTTGTAAGGTGGTTGGGAGCAGAGCGTGAAAAAGGGCCCACAGAGGAAAGAAGGCTGTTCTCTGATGTGTTTGGCTGGTGCTGCTGAGCTCTCCAAGCTAGTGAGAAGCAAGATGGCTATCACTTCTCTTTCTGTCTCTCTTACTCAGTGAGTAGATTCTTCTGCCCTTGTAAGTTGCCTAGTGCATCACAGGTCTTTTTATCTGCTGCTTTTCTTTGCCCCTTGATCCTTTATGGTTTCAGGATTAGCTGTGGGGTTTTCTCCCTAGGAAGTGGAAGCTATTGGGCACTGGTGTTTATGGGCAGGGAATATTTGGGATAATGAAGATGACAATTTGTGGGCACTAACTTGTAATCCCAATGCTGGGAGTTGTGGTGGCAGACAGTTCCCATCCCAGCATGGGCTCAGCATGGCTGTGTATGCTGCAGGGATGTGGAACTAACCTGGCATGGTGGCAGCTGCCCCAGAGACACCGTAATCTGGTGAAAAACAGGGAAAATATTAATCATGTTCTGTGTCTTTGTCAGTTTAAGTGTGCCTGTGCTAGAACACTTAAGTCTTTGGGTTTGTGTGCCCAGTGCCCAGCACAGTGTCACCCCCTGCCCTCCCCAGTGTCAGATGAGAAGTGCTTCCCTGGAGCAACTGATGTGTTGTTTCCGTGAGCTGCCAAAGGACTGCTGCTGGATGCAGGGGCTGGGCCTCCCAGCTGTAAGCTGTCTTGGCTGACCTGTTCATGGGGCAGGAGAATGGAACTGATTAACAAACCAGCAAAGCAAGGTTTGCTTTGCTGTAGTAACTTGCAAGTATTGGTGCTCCTTTCCTGCCTACAGAGAAAAGCTAATCCTTTTATTCCTTTTTTTTTTTCCTTTTTTTCTTCTTTTTCTTTTGTTGCCTGGGCTTGAAGGGGAGGGAGGCAAACAGGTGTGACTGCAGGGATGCTTGGGTACCACTGCTGTGAGGTGTGAGGTCAGAGAAACTTTGAGAGTGAGGCACCTAGGTGGTGGTCGGTGCTTCACAGGAAGCTCTGAAAGTGGGAATCCGGACTCTGGTTTCTCCTGTGGCTTTGACACTTAATTTTTTCACTTGAAGACATCACCAGGCTGCCATTAAAAAGGGCTGCCATCTTGCAGCACTGCAGACTGAGGTCTGGTCTGGGAGATGGAAGGCAAGTTTTAGTGTGGCCAGGCGCACTCTGGGTGTGATGGGTGTTTGTTTAGAGTTGGGAGGTTGAGGAGATCTGCAGTGTCGTGTTTCAAGCACCTGAGAGGAGGAAGAACGCTGGTCCCAGTGAGTAAAAGATACTTCTGCATCCTGCTACTTTTCCTTGGCACAGTGCTCCTCCCTTCTTGAGCTTATGTAGTCCTGGTTTTCTCTCCTACAGTGCCATGTGCTCAGAGCAGCAGTCTAGGGGCTACCCTATGAAACAACAACAACAAAAAAAAGGCAGCAGCATGTGGAAATGGGGAGAGAGGGCTCCAAGCTGCTGGTGCTGCCCAGGGCTTGCTGAGATAGCTCATCTCCTGGGAGTAACTCCTTGCTCTTGCCTGAGCAGCTGGCAGAGGACTCTGCAGGTTGGACAGTCTGGCCCGTTATCCATCTCGCAGGTAGTCTGGAGGTTCTTGTTTGGGAGGGCAGCTGACTTGTCCTCATACCACTGTTGCATGTCTTACAACTCTGGGCCACACATACAACTTGTAGGATGAAGAAGGCTTTGTGGAAGCCTTGAGAAGGGTTGTGTGCATGTCCGTCTGTCCTGCTGACTTTGCAGAATGTCAGGTGGAGGGGATCTGTGTGCTTAGAGGGGCAGGAGAGTGCCAGAGCTCAGAGATGTCCATCCGTGTCTCACTCTGTGGTGGAGCTGAGGACCCATCTGGCCCAGCCAAACCCCGCAGCTCTTGCTCCCAGTGCTCAGAGTGCAAATGCTTCAACCTCTCGACCTGCACACAGGTGCAGAGTTGCTGGCGGGTTGGTTTGCAAGTAACCTTTCAAGGGTTAATGTATTGTGAAAAGGTTGCAAAAGGCTGAAGTCTGGAATCCCCTCGATCCCTTGCCTGGAGAAACACAAAGTCCAATAAGCCAGCACCCCTGGATTCGTGTTGGGGGGGATTAATTCATGCACTTGATGTTAAAGCTTGTCCGAGAGGTTTGCATGGGGGGGCCATTGCTAGGGCTGGTTGGCCTCTCTAAATGGTTGCTAGGGCCCTGGCATCAAGGGCCAATGTAGCTGCCCACAGCCACGGTCACGGAGGGAATTACACAGCCACAAAGAAATTGTTATTCTACATAATCTGCTCTTTGGAGAGTGACTGTAGGGAAACAGGCTGGCCCCAGCATGCCGCCAGCTCTGTGATCATAGAAGCGTGCTGGCTGCCAAGATCGGCCAGGGCTCGCCTTCTGATCTGGGGACACCAGGGCTCGAGGCGCTAATCTGCTTTATCAGCGATTTCTCTCTCCTGACACAAAGGTGTTTACTTGTTTTAACATCTCCCAGGACTCTATTTCTCCTTTTGTGTGGTCTTTATCCCCCAACGAGGGCTTTAGCCCAGATTACAGACAGAATTAAGGCATTTGGCGATGTGCCTCAGAACTGTGTGGTGCTGGATCAAGGAGCAGAAAGTAACAAAATAATGGGGGGAGATGCTGGGAGTGACCCCACTGCGGGATTCGTGCTGTCGGCTTTCAGGACTGCTTCATTGTCCTGAGAACCAAGAGCTTGTTGGAGAGGGGTGGCCATGCGGCAGGGTTTGAAAAGCAGGTGCTTCGAGGTTTATTGTGTCCAGCGGTTTTGATTTAAAGGGTGTGAGAAGGAGGAGGAAGAAAAGGAGGGTTTGCAATAGGTGGCCGTTTAAAGCAGCTGGACGGATTGTCCCCTCCATTCCCAAGAGTCTGCCATGGCTGGGCATTGCTGGCTGCTGGGGCAGGTGGAGTGATGCTGGGACGGGCTGAGCGATGTGCCGGATGCAGTTTCATGTGGGCCAGGGTAGGGGCTGAAGCTCCTTCTTGCAGGCTGTTAGGGTGTGCCCTCACCATGTAACCATCCACCTAATGAAGTGCTGGTTCTGCACGTGAACAAGCAGCAGAATGATGCAGCCACAAAGCATCTGGCTTAAGAATTTCATGAAGATCTCACTTTTCTCTTTCACAGCAAGCAAGGAATTAAAAAGAAGGAGGGGTTAAAAAAAAAAAAAAACAACAAAAAAACGTAGCCTTTGGAAAGTCATCTCCAAAGCAGTCCTGGGGTGTCTACTCTTGACCTGTCATGTTTAGCCCCAGGTATGGTTTTTGCAGTGTGCAGTGTAACTGGAGGGGGTTGAGGAGAGCAGCCATGGCGGGCTGGGTCAGGAGAGCCTGACTGGCCCGTGGGTATGAGCTGTGTGTTAAAGACATGGGGAAATACCCCAGTGAGTGTTATTTTTAAGGATGCAATCTGGGATGGAATGGAATTGGCCAAGTGTGTGGCTGTTGCTTATTATCTGGAGTTTGACTAGATGAAGAATTGTCACACGTGGAAATGGAGCCCCATCATTTAGAGTACTGGTCGGTTCTTCCAAGGAAAACGATCCCGTTCTTTTGGGGGTCAGCTGTGCCCAGTTTGTGGCTCTTCTTCCTACTGTGACTCCTGATGGTCACCCTTCAGGATAGTTAGGGGCCCAATCAGTAGCAGACCTTGTGGGAGTAGGAAGAAAACTGTGTGGGCTTTTGTATTTGCTGAATCACAGAAATGAGATCTAAGAGACTTCTGTGATGCCATCTCTTCTCTAGCCAGCTGAATGGGAAAGGTGCTTTTCTCTGAATGACTCTTCCCCTGTTGTGTTTCGTTGCAGTGGTCAGCTGTTGACCTGTTTAGGGACTGACTTCCACCATGGAGCTGGAGTCCTTGATGTCTTCTATGAAACGCCCTCCCTGCTCCTTTCTTGTGGGTATGATACCTACATCCGCTACTGGGACATACGGACCAGCACCAGGTGAGTCTACCCTGCTGGCATCTGGGGCCTGTGTGAGGCTGCTGGGCTGTTCCTGTGCAATCTCTGGGGAGCTGCCTGCTGCTGAATTGGCTCCTTCAGGCAAACTGGGCCTCAGTCCCAGTGGTGGAGGAGCGGAGGCTCAGCCCGACTCTTGTTTGTGTCTCCCTTGCAGGAAGTGTGTCCAGGAGTGGGAAGAGCCCCATGACAATGCCCTGTACTGCATAAGGAGTGACAAGAACCATATGATTGCTAGCGGCTCCTCTTACTATGGCGTGGTGCGGCTCTGGGATAAGCGGCAGACTCAGTGCTTGCAGGTGAGAGCCAGCTGCAGGTCAGGTGGCAGCAGAGCTTCTGCGTTGTTCTCTGGCAGCCCAGTGCCCGTATTTCTCTGGGAGAAGAGAGAGGGGCTGCTGGGACACCTTTGGGGTGAGACCAGTGTGGGGAGCCTAACCTCTATGCAGGAAAAAGCCTGCTTTGCTCAAGCACTTCAGCCTTTGGGTCTGTAAGACTGGCTGGGGTCTTCAGGCTGACCCTTTCTTTATGAGGTTGAATTCTCCTGTTTTCTTGCAGAGCTTTCACCTGTCCTCACCCACCAGCAGCCCAGTGTACTGCCTCCGTTTCAGTACCACCCATCTGTACGCTGCCCTGGCATCAGCCCTGCATGTCCTGGACTTCACAGCCCCATGAAGGGCACCACAGCTGCTTCTGGTCACCCCAACTCTGCAGAGTTGACACTTGGCTCAGGGAATTGCAGGGCAGGTGAGATGAGAATGGCCTCAAGGCTTCTGAAGGGATTTTTTTTTTTTTTTGCCTGCAACAAAGCTACAATGAAGTGTGCACAAAGGGGCCAGACTTTCTCAACCTCACCTGTCTGTTAGTGGAAGTAAAGGCCGATTTTTGTCCTTTACATGTCAGGGTTTGTTTTCACAACTGTATTCTTTTTTTGCCTTTTTTTTGCCTTTTTTTTTTTCTTTTTTCCTTTTTATGCTGTGAATACAGGATTTGAAGGGCAAGTTGAGCTGGGATGCCCTATCAGCTGTGTGTGCTGGTCAGGTTGAGATCAGTCAACTGAGCCATGTGAGGCAAGTCTAGGCTGTGGCAGGGGGTGGACTGATTTGGTGGAAGGGAAAGGTGCCCAGAGCCAGGACGCCTTTCACCTGCGCTTGCTCTCCTGACAGCTGCTTCCGTTGTCCTTTACAGCCAAGAGCAAGAACTGAGCTAAAAGGCAGAGCCAGCCCTGCTTTCAGTGTATGCCTCCCCAAGCTGGCCGTCAGGTCAGACTGTGCACTTGGCAGGGCTGAAACAGTCGTGTTTTGCTAAATAAAACTCTGAAGGGAAACAAAAGAGACTGTATGTTTTGTTTCAAGTTCTAAAGGGGGTGCAACATTACCTGCTGATCCTGGAGGAGGCTGGGCCTATTTTCAGATGCTGCCTCTATGCCTAATACATCTCTCTTCCTGGCTAGACCCTGTGACACTGCTGCACTGAGGACAGTTTCTGGGATCTTGGATGTCGTGTCACTTTTTGTAACAAGAATTCAAAAAGTACCATCTTCAACTTGCTTGCTGGAAACAGCGAGGCCCAGGTGTGATTTCTGGGGATCCTGTAGGCACATCTAAGTGGTTCTGCTTTGTGGGACAGCTTTCTGAACCCGCACTGAGCCTCAGAACAAGCATAGGTCTCAGCGTGCTCTCCTCTGTCTGGAAGAACATGGATGTCTGTGGAGGAATGTGCTGTGGGTGAGTGCAGTGGTGTCTGGGGTCTGGTCTTTCTTGGGCAAGGAGGTATGTGAACCCTACTTGACTGTGTATTTGGTTTTCCTGGATAGCTAAAGGAGAGGTTTTGTATAACGAACTGGGAGCACTTCTAGGGCAAAGGCCTCAGCGTGGTGAACAATATTCCATCAGCTCAAAGCTGTAGATCCCAAAGACTGCCAGCTCAAGATAATGATTCTTGGGGCACTGCTGGGTCACTGGTAACACTGAGCTGTTGCTGAAAAAATGGCGCTTTGCTTTGAGGGTTGCTAAATACTGCTGTTCTAGTGCTTGGAGTGCTTTGGGATCTGCATGCGAGGAGAGCTTCAGGTAAGTGGGCACGAGATAGAAGACCAGAGAGAGAGCTGGCAGAGCTTGGGAACAAGGGAGGTCTGCTTTTTCTCAGGTGAAATTGGGAGGGAGGAATGGAGATCTTAAATGTCTTTGGCAGTGTCCCCCGGGAGAGGCTGTGAAGGAACCAGAGTAGCCATGGGGTGGAAGGAGGTGTTCTTTATTGTAGTGGGACTTGGGCAAGGCTCAGCGTACAAATGAGCGTGTCAACTGACCAGGCGAACAAGTATCACTGGTGCAGGAGACTCCTCCCATGGCAGGCCTGCCTGCAACACTGCTGCCAGTCCTGCCGTTCCCTTTCTGCAGCCCACAGCCAGTTGGTGGGTCCTACACTCTTGCAGGTGCTCTTAGGTTCCTCCTGGCTGAAGCCTGGAGCAGAGCTGCAGCCCCATGGTGGTGGTGCCAGTGCTGGCGGGTAGAAGGATGCACCCTTACATCTCAGGTGTTGTTGGGGAATGGGGAAGCTGCACATGGAGCTGCCGCATTGGCTCTGCTGAGCTCTGCCAGTCAACAGTGCCTCCATTGTCTTAGAGAGGACTATGCAGATGGGTCCTGAAGCCACCCAGCAGTGAGGCTCTGACTGCAGATGCTACACAGGCTCTGAGGAGTTTTCATGGTTTGAAAGAGTCCTTCTCAGGGAACCTATGCTGGGAGCCTGCAACCAGCTTACTTAAAAGCAGGGCTTGTTTGGGTAGGAGCCATTGGTATGAACCAGGATGGAAGGACAGGCAGAAATCACAGGGGTGGCTCGTGCAGGGTAGAGACAGTAGGTGGCTGGAGGGTGAGTTGCTAAAGCAGCATTGCTGAGGCTGTCCCTGTGCACTGTCTGTGCAGCAAGGTTTGTTCTGCGCCATGGGCTGCCCTCATGGAAGGGCTGTGCTACTGCTACTTCTGCCACCACTTTCCCCTCCGTGCCATGCAAACGAAGACGGCTGCGTTTCGGTTCTGCGCAGCCGCTCTGCGCGTCACGGTGCGCGTGGCTGCCGGTACGGAGGCAGCTGAGTGTCCTCTCTTCACCCTGTTGTGTAAGCTGTGCCCACACAGGTCTAAGCATTGATGCTGTTTGCCGGGATACCAGGGTCACCAGAGTGTCCTTCTGACCATACAGAGGACCCTGCGGAACAGCGCAGGAGGGAGTTGCTTCCAAGTGCATCCCAGGCAGGTAAGGGGTGTGAGGAGGGGGTTCTTGTTTTCCAAATGTTACTGCTTTCTGTGGGAGTGGCAGAGGGAATTCCTGAGGGGAACTGCCCAGCTTTCATGTCTCTCCTACTCAGGGAGGATGGGGGGAGGGCTGCTGGCTGTGGATGTGGCACGCTTCCTTTGCGTGCTGCAGCTAGAAGGATCATTAATGTCTGTGTAAATCATCAGCAGACCAGGCAGTAAAGAGATCAGCCACCTCGACGTCTTCTTGGGCCTACAAAGATTCCTCCAAATGGTTCTATTAACAACAGCACTAATTTTTATTAGAGAGAGCAAAATAAATATCATGAAGCTGTGCCAGAGAGCTGCCCCCCCACCTCAGCCTTGCAGCAGCCACTGCCTACTGGGTCTTACAGTCACCATACCCGCTGTTCGCTGCCTTTATCTTCTTCAGTTCCTTCTGCAGCTGCTCTTCGGCAGCCAGGATCTCCTTCGGCTTCTGGTACTGTAGGACAGAGAGAAAAACCCTTAGTAGTCCTGGTCAGCATCTGCTCCAAGCAGACAGCTGCAGCCAGGTGCTACCAGCACAGCTGGGGCCCTCCTGCCAAGGGAGGCCCATTTGGAGAGGTGGTGCCATCAGGCTAGGGACATCTGCCAAGACCTGGAGTGTCTTCTACAGTGCAAGTAAAACTTTCCAGTCAGATGTGGAGTCCTGGCCCCCACCAACCCCTCTGGAATATTCTGGCAAGCTGTGTCATGCAGATCCCTGGCGTGCTCACGGGTTGTATGCTCACACATGTTTATAAATAGAATCTGGTTTTTTGTTTGGGTTTTTTTTTTTTTGGAAGGCAGACAGAGAAGTAAGAGTTGCAGTTCTCTGTCCTCCCCCCAGCTACAGTTTAGTGGTGGATGCAGGTGCTTTTTGACAAGGGCTTGACCCGTAGCAAACAGAAGCTCAGAAGGACTCGGGGTGCTTCTCTTGGGCTATTTCCTCTGCACGTGCACCCCCAGCTCTGCCGTGAGGTTTCCCTCGCAGGGGATGCTCCCTGGGTAGCCAACTCCACGTTCAAGACACCGCGCACCTGCCGCTCTAAAGCATCTGCCTCTGCTCCTTGCAACAAGCGCCTGCCTGTTTTGCTCCTCTCTTGCTTCCGCCATGTGCACGGGAGTGTGTCCTCTCCATGTGTCCTCTCTGACACAAAGCAGCAGGTGATTTTGGTTTTATTTTTTCTCCAAGACTGCAAGACCTCTAAGTGCAGCAGGTCCTTGGACTCTTTAACGCTTACCTCTGAGGCAAGAGAAACTTGCTGTCACTGAGAGCAGAGGCTTGCACAGGCCTGAGGGAGGGGATACATGGACAACAGGGCACGACAGACGCTCTTCCACCTGCAAGTCACCTTGAGCAGCAAGCAGGGCCCCTCCTGTAGCATGGGCTGTTCTGGCTAGTGTCAGTGTGCCCAGTGTAATCTGAATCTCCCACTCTGTGGGACAGAGCAGGGGGCTCATCAGTGACCCTCAGCAGATCTCCCTGCTCTGCCTCATTTCCTCACATGTAAGAATTTTAACTTCTTTGTGGATGTAAGGAAAAGGGCAAAGTGTGCTCTGTGTGGCTAAAATCTCACCGTGATGATCAGGGTGTTGTTGGCATGGGTGAAGCTCAGGGCAGCTGCATCCAAGGGGAGCTGGTATCGGTCCAGGTCAGGAATGGAGAACTTTTTGTAGTACCTACAAATGAGATAGGAGACAGAAATGAGGAAGGTGGGATTCCTGTTCTCCGACTAGCAGTGCTAGGCTACAAGGTGCTGTTCTACAAGGTGTATATGAGGACAATAGACTTCTCAGGGTTGGCAGCAGGACCCTGTGCCATATTGTGTGCCTGCTGGTGCCCCCAGGCTGACAGGAGCACTGGAAGCAAACCTTCATATCAGAGCTGGCAGTCTTGAAGAGCTTTGGTGTGTGAGAGCAGGCTCGGCACATCCAGCTTGTCCTTTAGTAGTGCCAGGCATGGTTAGGAACAGGCTACTCAGCCCTACCAAGAGCTGTCCCTTTGTCCCTGCTCATGGCCTCTCATTCCTTCTCAGTACTAGCTCTTGTCAAAACAGCTATCAAAGCCCTTGTGCCCTGTGACTTACTTTCCTAAGTGATACACCATTTTGTGTTGCAGTCCTTCCTAAACTCATCTTTTTGGCTTCCTAGATAACTTCCTGCTTTGGTGGCACTACCTTTTGGGCACAGAGCTCCAGGTAGAGCTGCCCACAGTCACCTGAGCCTCTGCTTTGCAGCATCTCCATGCAATCCCCATGGTGGCTGTAGTGCTCCTCTGTACTCCCAGCTCCCCTAGTTCTTTCCCTGGTCTCCATCCCGGTCTCCTGATCACCTCTCACATCCAGCAGAGGACAGAGAGGTTTTTGCCAGCTCGCTGTCCAGACTAGGTCTCTCCACTGACCAAACCTTGGGCTTTGGTCAGTATGAAGGAAAGGGGATATGGCTCAGTACTGGAGCAGTTATAAGTTGTTTAGGCAGCTAAGAGGTTTCCTAAGACTTTGGGACCAGAACCTTGTAGACCTGTGTCTGTGTTTCCTCAAGACCTTTCTTGCTTGGCGTCGCTTGCCCTGCATCTGCTGCTTCTTTCTGGGGCTGCACCACATAGTCTAGTTGTGGCGCCCGTGCAGAGACATGTCTGGGTTCTTACTCCCTTCCAGCACTCTCGTGGGGCAAGCCTCTCCAAGGCATTGGCCTGTACCTGGCACTGAAGTGCCCAGGGCAAAGCGGGAACGGGCAGCGGCTGCTGTAGTGCCATGAGGGCTGCTTCTCCATTCAGCTGGCTGTGTGTGAGGCTTGGCCTCTCCAGCTACCTCTGTCCAAATTGCAGTTTATTTTCCAAGTCACGGTGAAAACAGCTACAAAGGGCAAATGGCTCTCCTGGTGCAGCAGGAGGAATGTATGCGGCTTGTTACCACAGGGCTCAAACCATTCTGTGTTGTCACTGCTGTCGGTATTTGGAAAAGGTGGCAGACATGGATAATAAGGGAGATGTCAAAGGTTAAACAGCAGAGATTAGATGAACACAAAGACATGTTAAGGAAGTGTTAACTTCTTACCGATTAGACAAAAAAAAAAAGGCAGTACACAGAAAAAACCCACTGTTTCAAAGGGCCTTGGGAGTCATCAATGAAACAGCAGCATTCTGCTGCCCCAGGACTAAGGAGAAGGGGAGAAGAATGGCTTTGGCTGGCCTCAAACTAAAATCTGTGACAAGATCAAAGGAAACTAGATCTGCCTGGCCACCCCCTCCTCCTCCTAACATTACCGCTGCCTCTCGTTACAATAATTGAATCAGGTTTGGTGTTTGGGGAGGTGGCTTTCTGGGTTTGTTTTTAGAGTTTAGTTTAATGGATTTATTTTAAAGCAAGAGGTTTTAAGCAAATCCCACTTGAGCAGCCCTTGCCGTGGCCAGAGGGAACGGGATTGACTGGTGGAAGTGAAGAGCTCCTGTCTGGGCTGGGGAGGTAGCTGATGGGCGGTTATCCCTGCTGAGGCTGCCAGATTCTCTGCCCTCGCCTCTCACCCCATGGCCAAGGGCAGTACTGCACTCCGAGACTGGGTCCTGGCCCGAGATGAACGGTGTGTATGGGAAGTCACCTCTATTATTTTCCTCCTGGAAACCCACTTCTTGTCAGCCTGTAGGGAAAACTGCTAGTGGTATGCTGAGAATTTAGAGCTGAGGACTCGGGATGGCTTGCCAAGGCACTACTGTCGTTTGCGCCTCTGCCTGGCGGTCAGCGCAGCTCTCTTGCTCAGAAGCAGCGTGGCTGTCTTCCAAGGACCGTCTGGGGAGGCTCTGAGGCTTCCTTTTTCTCTCGTAGTGATGTGCAGAGCGCTCTCTGCGGACTCCGTGCCTTTGTTGCTATCTTGGAACTAGTTGTTGAGTGGTGCCTTGCCCTGGCCAAGACCCAGCAGAAACGATACAAGATACCCTGGAGCCTGTACTAAGTGTTCTGGTGCTGGAGGTCTGTCCCTGTTCCCCACTGACAGCAAAGTCATTCTTGTCCCTAGTGAGATGACTTTCAGCTTGAATTCCCAAAGTCCTTAACTTTCATGTGTAGGCTGTGAGCTGCTGTCAGGTCCTTCAGCCCTCTCTGATACTAGCCTATGAATGTGTAGGTGTTGACTGCTGGGGGGGGCACCACTGCTGTTTTTCTGAGTGTGGTACAAAAAAGCTTGACATCAGGTAGGTCATGGGTGAAGACTCAGTGGTACGTTATGACCTAACAGTCGCTAAGCAGGCAAGGAAGTTCTTATGTACACACTACTGTTAGTAGAATTAGGAGTCTATAAGCCTATCTGATAGTATGTGGCTGGACTTAAGCTCAGGTACTCCCTCCCGGGAATCTCATTCGTCTTTGTCACACAGGTTTCCCTACTCCAACGCCACTCCTCTGTGAATGCCTCTGCATGCACTTAGGCCAGCATCTTTCTGTATTAGAGCTACAATTGCAGCTTTCACGGGGCAGACTCCCCTTTCTTCTGGTCTAGCCGCCTCCTGCTTTTGCGCGTCCAGGTGTGTTCGTGTGCAGAGCTCAAACATCCCCCTGCCACGGCCTCTGCTGTGACAAACCCTTGCCTCAAGAGTTGGGTGTTCTGCGATTGAACGGTGTTCAGCAGCCGGAGAGGAGCAGTTCTTTGCCAACAGCACCACCTACAGCCAGCCACAATGAGCGGCTTAAAGAGGACAGACTGGGAAGCTCCAGGTTGATTTTACCCGTGAATCTTAACCCTTCCCTGTTCTGCGGGAAGGCAAGCAGAGAGCCACCTGACAGCTTTCCATACTGGTGTACTATCCCAGTTTGTAAATAGCTTTCACTTATCTCCCAGTATCCTCCCTTGTTCTCATAATACTCGCTCCTTGCTATCTCTTCCTATTACTGCTGCTCGTCCTGGCTTATCTGGCCGAGGCTGTAAATGCACTGGGGCACAGCGTGTGTCTCAGCCTATAAGAGTGGCCACGTACTGACACAGTATGAGATGATGGGGTTACACAGGGGGATCTGTCTACCTGGGTGCTCAAGGCTTTGCTGTACCTGTTGAATCCTGCAGCTCCAGGCATTCTGAGATACAATGACTAGATCTAAGTATCATGTCAGAGGGAGAAGATCGGACGCTTTAGCCTCAAAATGTCTGTAAGGCCCTTTGTTTTTTCTAAGGGAGTAACATCTGTCAGGGGAAGAACAGAGCAAACGCCAGGCTTCTGGAACTGTGAGATTACGTTTGCAAAAGCCAGTGCAGAGCTTGAGGGCCTTTACCATAAAGGTGTCTGGGGCAGCTGGCAGAGGAAATGGGACAGCAGGAGATAAACCAGCTGTGAGGTGGGGCCCCTCAGCCTATGCATGCTAGGTATAGAGAGCAAGAGAAGACAACCCCCCTGTGCAATCACTAGTCTGCCCTCTGTGCCAGCCCACCCCGAGGGATGGTCAACACTGGCAGTTCTGTCCTTACTGACTTCTTGTTGGTGGTCCGGATGACACAGCAGCGCTGCTCCTTCTCCACAGAGACGCTGTAGACCTCCTTGGGGTAGGGCAGGTTACGGATCCGCCACTGGAAGCTGCTCAGGGTATCCTTCCTCATGAAGACAGGCTACAGCAAACAAGTATGTTTAGCTTCCAGCTGTCACTTCTCCCTGTCCCCTTCTTCCTGCACTACCTTGAGAGGCTCCACATGGGAGTAGCTCTTCTTTCACCCTTGAGCATTAGGGAGTAACTCAAACTGCCTGAGCATGACTTTCCTAGAGCTAGCACTGCTCTGCGTTTACCCAGGGCAGCCCCTGCCCTGCTCGGAGAAGGCTGCAAGTGTTCAGCAAGGGAGTCTTGCACCACAGGGTTACAGGGAAAGTGGGCCTCTTCCTCGTGGGCAACTGAATACTGCCCCAGTTCGCTCTGCAGGGTGTGCTTGTGTTTCAGTTCTGTAGCAAAGGTGATGAGAAACTAAAACCTCTGCCTCCTAAGCTAATGGGATGTGGAGATGAAACAGAACACACTATGCTGAGGAGCAGCCTGCTAAACACTGCCTCTGTCAGTCTTTCACTGTCATTGCTTCTGCTTTTCATCTACTGACTTGTTCTGGCACTGGCCTTCCTTTCAGTCTACTTTTTCAGAAGCCCGAATAGCAGTTGGCCAACACAGCAGTACAGTTTCTCTCCTTAAGGAAATTACAAGTCTCTTGAAGATCTCAAAAGAACCAAAGCTGTGCCTTATTTCTACCCAGCCCTGCAGCTTTGGGATAATTTGTAGCAGAGTGATGGGCATGTTAACGCTGTCTCTTGGGGCTGTGAGTGATCTGCAGTCTGCAAACTACTCCTGTAAGCACAAGACTAGGTAGTTTTAGGTGCAGTGGTACCTGCTGCCCCTTACACATACATTGGAGCTGCTTTCCTTTATGAGCTCTGATTCCAGTGCTCCCAGGAGGGGTGAGGTTGGCTCTCCCACTTCAACCTGCCATTTGCCAGAGCCTCCCAGGGTGTTCTTCTCTCGCCATTTTCTACCTGCGGAAGGGAGAAGAAGGATTTTAATTATTCTGCTCTATAAGAACAACTACAGCAAAAGCTGCCCAGTACACTACACGTCCTAATTCTAGCCCTTTCTACTTCAAGGTGAGAGGATCTGTTTGCCAGGGTACTCCTGAAGTCAGAAATTCTGTAATGAGTGCCTCTATTTTTTTGCTACTTAGCACTGAAGCCATGGTGGGGTTGCAACAGGTGCCGTGCTGCAGCTGATGTGGTTTTGGACAAGAGCCATAACCAACAACTTGTTTGGTTGTGGTTGCAGAAGCCACCAAAAAGCATCTTTCACTCCACCAGGTGCTACAGCCTCCCTGCCTGTCTCTGCAAGATGGCAATCCCCTTTTGTCCGTCCAAGCCTGTTGTGAAAGGTGAGCTGTTTGAGAGAGATCCTGGGCTAAAGCAAGGTCGGCCATGCCCTGGAAGTCAGAGAGCCCTGTGCCCACACTGAACCATAGTTGTGGCCCTACACCATTCAGCCCCAGGTCATGCTTATCTCCCAGAATATTCAGGGATGTTCCTGACGGGGTGGTCCCTCTCCAGACCCCCATCCTGCACGTGCCGGTTGTGCCCTGCCCCGCACCTGCTGCTGGTCAGCTGGCAGCACCACTTACTCACTAACTGACCGCTCTGCACCTCGTACTCCTCGGCCATCTCCTTCCCATCCTCGAACAGGTAGTGGATTTTCCGCTTCCCTAGAGGCAAGGCAAGCGGTGAGGCTAAACAGGAACGCGCCTCTCCCTGGGCGCACGGCCCCGTCCGCGCCCGCTTCCCCGCGCTGAGGGCCCAGCGCCCTTTGCCGGGGCCCGGTCCCGGCTGC
>WTSP01016913.1:0-35465 GCA_025331215.1 Actenoides lindsayi
TGGGGATTCAGGGAACTTAGGGAAAGATTGACTTCTTGGCTTCCAAACTTAGCTTGGTTGAGACAAATCTTTGCATTTATAGTAGGATTTCCTATTTTGGTTGCTTTAACTTGTATAATTATTCAATGTACCCTTTGGTGTTGCAAGAAAAAATTAGATTATTCCTTTTCCAGCTTTCGTAATTGAATTAAACACCAGGTAGAAACTGGAAAATAGTTTTAGAAGACATTAATAATGGGGTTTATAATCATAGTGAAAGAATTTGCTCTGTATGTAGAAAAGGGGGGAATTGAAGGCAGGAGACGGGATGTCTGGTGGAGTTTCACTAATCTTTGAACAAGAAACAACAATAAATGGGTAGTTGTATAGTAGGGACATACGGTGAAATTCATAACCTTGTAGACAGTGTTTATCTCCAGGAACAGGACAAGAAGACATCTCGAGGCACCCAAGCATGCTGAACAGACAAGAACAGGCAAGAATAAGGATTTTAGGTTTTAGGTCACTAAAAGAACATGGTGATGAAGAGAAGATGAAGTAAATGTCCAGCAGAGGTCATGGAAGACCACCGTGGGGAGAAGAGACCCTAATCCTAATTTTATTATGCATGCTCGGACTATGTAAAGGAATTTCAGGAACTCATTAGCATAAGACTACCCTTTTGAAGAAATATAATATGTATGCTTAGCCTGCATATAAACTACGTACCTAGCTTGCATTGGTATGTGCATTCAGAGGAGTGATCCCCTGTGCATCCGGCACTGCAAAATAAAGAATGTCTGCTTAATAACTTTGGTTATTGAGTTTTTCACTGCATCACTTAGGATTAATCTTTCTTTGTTTTTAATATTAGGTTTTAGCTTTTTTTTTTATTTCAGAGTCACTAGGCTTTAGCTTTTCTTGCTATTAATCTTAGGTGTTAGCATTTCTTTTATTTAATATTACATTTTAGCTGTTTTGTTTTAAACATTTGGGTTTAGATATTTTTTGTACTAGTAGTTTTTTAGCTTTTATTTGCTTGTAGTATTAGGTTTTAGCTTATGTTATTAATATTTGGTTTAAGCTTTTCTTGTTTTTAATATTAGGTTCTGGCTTTTTTTTATATTCTATGTTTTAGCATTTTTCTTCTTAATATTAGATATTAGCTTCTTTTTTAATAGTAGGGGTTTTTTTGTTGTTTTGTTTTAAATATTATATTTACTAATTTTTTGTTTTTAATGTTAGGTTTCAGCTTTTTTAGTTTTGAGCTTCTTTACAATATTAGGTTTTAGCTCTTAGTATTACTTCTTAAATTCTTTTTAAATATGTTAGATTTTTGTTTTAATATTGGGTTCTAATTTTGTGGTTCTTAATACAAGAAGTTTCAGGTTTTATTGTTTTTAACCTTAGCTTCTATTGGTTTTAATCTTGTGTGTTATTTTTAAAAATTTGTTTTATCTTTTTTAATATTTTGTTTTAACTTTCTTGTTAATATTATGTTTTAGCTTTTTTAAAATCTTAGGTTTTAGCTTTTTTGTGTCTAATATTAGGCTTTAACTTCTATTTAAGTTTTTATCTTTTTTTCTTTTTAATGTTAGGTTTTAGCTTTTTTCTTTGTAACATTAGCTTTTAGCTTCTCTTCTTTTTAATCTTAGGTTTTAGTTTTACTTGTTTTTAATATTAGATTTTAGTTCTTTTTATGTAATCTTACATTAGCTTTTTTGTTGTTAATATTAACTTTTAGTTTTTTTTGTTTTTCATATTAGGTTTTAGATTCGTTTAATATTTGTTTGTAGCTCATTTTGTTGTTAATATTAGATTATACCTTCTGTTTTAAATCTTAAGTTTTAGCTTCTTGTGTTTTTAATATTAGGTCTTAGCTTATTTTGTTTTTTATGTGTTTTAGATTTTTTTGGTCTTAGACCAAACATTATTAGGTCTTAGTTTTGTGGTTTTTTTAATTTAAGGTTTTACATTTGTGGTTCTTAATGTTGGGTTTTAGCTTCTTTTGTTTTTAACATTAGATTATAATTTTCTGGTTCTTAATATTAAGTTTTTTCTTTTCTATTTTTAATGTTAGGTTTCAGATTCTTTTCCGTCATAATACTAGGTTTTAGCTTCTTTTGTTTTACTATTAAGTTTTGGATTTTTTGTTTTTCATCACAGGATTTATCTTTTTTTTGTTTGTAATAAGATATAGCCATTTTTGGTTTTAATCTTATGTTATAGCTATTATTTTTTTAATCCTAGGTTTTAGCTTTAATGGTCTTTAATCTTACATATTAGCTTTTTTTGGGTTTTAATACAGGGTTTAACTTTTTTGTGTTTAATATGTTTTAGCTTTTTTCTGTGTTTAATACTAGGTTTAATTTTTCTTGGTTTTAAAATTATTGTTTAGATTCTTTGGTCTTTAATATTAGACTTTGGCCTTTTTTTTTAACTTCAGGTTTTCACTTTTTTGGATTTAATATTAGGTTTTAACTTTTGTTTTTAATTTTAGGCTTTATATACTTTTTTACAAAATTAGGTTTTAGCTTTTTTATTTCTAATAGTATATATTAACTTGCTTTTGTTTTTAATCTTTGGTTTTAGCTTCTTGTGTTTAATATTAGGTAGTACCTTCTTTTGTGTTGAATATGAGGTTTTAGCTTGTTTTGGTTTTAATATTAGGTTTTCTGTTCTGTTTCTTTTAATATTAGGTTTTAGGGGGTTTTGTTTTTCATATAAGCTGTTAATTTTTGGGTTCTTAATATTAGGTTTTAGTGTTTTTTGTGTTTAATACTAGGTTTAAATTTTTTTTTACTATTGGGGTTGAGCTGGTTTTGTTTTTAATACGAGCCTAACACTGCTCATCTGTTTGCCTTTATAGCTCAGGTGTTTTGTCTCAGCCCTTTTCCAGGGTCCTGGGTGGGACCTGGTGGGGTATATGAGCCACAGGCTCTGCTTGGGCAGCTCAATAATGCCTCAGCTCCCGGGCATTCAAAGCTTTGCTTGAAACAGCGAGTGAGTTCTGCGGTTATTGGGCTTTAAAAGTGATGAGTTGTGTGATCCTGCCATTGAAGCAGGAAAGGGAAAGTGTCATTCTGTGTCAGGACAGAAGAAGTTGGAGTGAAATTAGGTTTTTGTTTTCAGATTTCTGGATTTAGCTTCGTGGTTCATAATACTAGGCTTTAGAATTTTGGGTTTTAAACTTGGGTTTTAATATTAGGTCTTAGATTTTTTTTTTATTATTATTAGGTTTTCGCCTCTTTTTGCTTTTAATTTTAGGTTTTTGCCTCCTTTTTGCTTTTAATCTTCTTTCAGCTTCTGTTTTTAATATTAGGTTATAATTTTGCGTTTGTTAACATTAGGTTTTAGCTTTTTTTTTTTTTTGCGTTGAATATTAGGTTTTAACTTCTTTTTATTTCCATCACAGGTTTTAGCTTTTCTGTTTTTAATGTTAGCTGGGGTTTTTTTGGTCCTTAATGTTTGGCTTTAGCTTTTGTTGTTTTTAATCTTAGGTTTATCTTTTTTGCTTTTTTTTCTATTAGTTCTTAGCTTTTTTTTTTAATTATGGGCTTCAGCTTGTTCTGTGGTTAATCTTAAGGTTTTAGCTTTTTTTATATATAGTATTAGTTTATCATTTATTTTATTTAATATTTCTTTTAGCTTGTCTTCTTTTTGATATTAGGTTTTAGCTTTTTATTAATATCACGTTGCAGATTTTTTTGTTTCTAATAAGAGATTATAGCTTTTAGGTTTTAATATTAGGCTTTAGCTTTTTTTTTTAATATCAAGTTTTAGTTTCTTTTCAATATTAGGTTTCCTTTCTTTTGTTTTTAATATTAGTTTTTAGCTTTTTTATTTTTCTAGGTTTTATCTTTTTTAATCTTAGCTTGGGGTTTTTTTTCTCTTTTAATATTAGGTTTTAGCTATTTTGATTTTCATATTACATTTTGGCTTTTTTTTGTTTTTAATGTTAGTTTTTATCTTGGTTTTTCAATATTAGGGTTTTTTCATTTTCATATTATGTGTTAGTTTTGTGGTTAGCGATATTAAGTTTTAGCTTTTTTTTATCTTAAATTTTACCATTTTTAGTTTTAATATTAAGTTTTAGTTTCTTTTCTATTTAGTACTATGTTTTAGATTATTAGATTTTATTTGGTTTTAATTTTAGGTTTTAGCTTTTTTATTTTTAATATTAAATTTTAACTTTTTTTGTTTCATGTTAGGTCTTAGCTTTTTTTTTAATTGTAGATTTTAATTTTGTGATTCTTAATATTAGTTTTTAATTTCTTTTGGTTTTAATATTAGGTTTTAGCGGTTTTTTAACTTTTTAATATGATGTTTTTTCTTGGTTTTTTTGTTGTAAATTAGGCCATGCAAGCATCTCTTATGAGGGTCACCAACTTCAGTCAGGTCTTACCACAGAATAGACTTCAGACAACAAGCCTAACACTGCTCATCTGTATGGCTCTATAGCTCAGGTGCTTTGTCTCAGGCCTTTCCCAGGGTCCTGGGTGGGACCTGGTGGGTTGTGTAAGCCACAGGCTCGTTCGGGCAGCTCCCTTAGCTCCCGGGCTTCTTGGAAGTCAGAGCTTAATGCGAGAGCCTTAGGACTGGTTGGGGTTCAGCTGCACCCAAGTGTGAGAGAGCGGTGCTGTGTGTGACCCCTTTTTGCAGTTTGGGAACATTGTCCCAAGGATTGAGCAGGGGGCTAAATGCTGTAGTAATCTCTAATGTTGTTTTATTCCAAGCCTTTCGGTTTCTTCTGGAAATGTTAGTTTTTAACTTCTTTTCCTTTTAATGTTAGATTTTAGCTTTTTTATTTCTTTTTAATAGTTTGGTTTAGCTGCTTTTCTGGAGACTTTATCTTTATTATGTTTTAGCTTCTTTTGGTTTTAATCCTAGGTTTTAACTTTTTTTTGTCTTTAATATTAGGTTTGTTTTTTATTGTAATCTTGGGGTTTAGCTTCTTTTAATATTTTTTTTCAAATATTAGGTGTTAACTTCTTTTATATTTAGGTGTTTATATTTTGGTTTTTTATATTAGCTTACATCTTCTGTTGGTTTTAACCTTAGGTTTTAGATTTTTTTTTCTTTTTAATACTGGGTGTTACTTTTTTGGTTGTTAATATTACGTTTTAGCATTTTTTGTACTTAATATTAGGTTTTAGATTCTTTTGTTTTTAATATTAGGTTTTACCTTTTTTATATGACTTTTTAGCGAGTTTTGTTTACATTATTAGGTTTTATAGTTTTGTTAATAGTATGTTTTATCTTTTGGTTTTAATCTTAGGGTTTAGGTATTTTTGGTTTTAATATTAGGATTTATCTTTTTTTTAAATATTAGGATTTAGCTTTTTTGGTATTAATCTTATGATTTAGCTTTTTTGTTTATTAGGGTCTAGTTTTTTTTGGTTTTAGTATAGAGGGTTTAGCTTCTTTTATTTTTAATATTGGTTTTGAGCTTGTTTTGTTTTTAATCTTAGGTTTTAGCACTTTTTTTTTAATCTTACCTTTTAGCTACTTTTTTATATATTAGGATTTAGCTTTTCTTGTTTTTTTAATAAGAGGTAATAGTTTTGTGGTTATTAGTCTTAGGTTTTAGCTTTTTTTCTTTTTCATCTTAGGCTTTAACTTTTTTTTATATTAGGTTTTGGGTTTAATCCTATGTTCTAGCTTCTTTTGATTTTAATATTAGGTTTTAGGTTTTTTGCTTTTCCTGTTAGGTTTTATGATTTTTGGTTTCAATATTGAGTTTTAGTTTTGGGGTTGTTTTTTTTTTTTGATTTTTCTGTTAGGTTTCAGGTTTTTTTTTTTAATTAGCTTTTAGCTTTTTTTTTTTTGTTTTAATACTATTTATAAATCTGTGGATTTTAATATTATGTTTATGCTTTTTTCCCTTTTCATGTGAGGTATTAGCTTCTTTTGTTTTTCATATTAGGTTTTAGAATTTTGTTTTTTTAATATTAGGTTTTAGTTTTGTGGCTGTTAATAGTAATTTTAGCTTCTTTTCATTTTAATATTTTCTTTTCATCTTAATATTTTGCTTCTTTTTAGGTTTTCACTTTTCTTGTTTTTAATATTAACTTTTAGCTTTTTGTGTTTAATACTAGGTTTTAGGGTTTTTTTTAATAGTGGGGTTGAGCTGTTTTTGCATTTAATGTTAAGTTATATTATTGTGTTTCTTATTATTAGGTTTTAAATACTTCTGTTTTAAATATGAGGTTTTAGACATTTTTAATATTAGTTTTTAGCTTTTTTTATTTTAAAATTAAGTTCTAGCTTTTTTTTAATCTTAATTTTAGGGTTTGGATATGGTTTTTTAATCTTAAGTTTTATTTTTGTGGTTCTTAGTGTTATTTTTTTAATTCTTTTGGTTTTAATATTTGGCTTGTCTATACTTGTAGAGCCCCTAGTAATGTAGATAACATTAAGAAAGTCTTCACCAGCAACAAATATATTAAAAGTGATAAGGTTTTTTGTCCCTATCTCAGTTAGAAAGATGAGTTTTCCAATGTTACTCGTTTGAAAGAGATTACTTTTCAAGATTCTTGGTTACAAGGGACAATCTGTTTTCAATCATGTTGTTCATTTTCTATATGGGTATTACTGTGGCCTTTACAACTTGCCTGCACATATTTGTTGTCCAAAATTATCATACTATCTGTATGTCTCATCTGCAGGTGACTGAAGAACTCACTGTACTTGATATTCAGCATTTCAGCTTTGGTTTTGACAGAACACATGCAGTAGCTCCTGGGATCTTACTAGTGCTCCATGACTTTTACATTCTTCTTTACACTGCAGATATTCACACTTCTGGATTTGAATCTGTTGGTTTCCAACACTTTTGTGGGAAAACTCCATTTCCTAAAACATGTGTGTGACAGGAAGGTGGAAGGAGCTAAAGCAAAGGTGCTGTAAATCAATTAGTCTCACTGAGCCCAGGTTGTTCCTGGGGGAGTCAGCCCAGTGCAGCCAGCTTGGTACCACACAAGCTCAATGCACTCCTGTTTGGGCTGCTGCTCCTCATGCTGTCCTTATTCTCCACACACTGTTATCCATCCCTATGCAGCAGCTGGTAGCTACAACAGAAAAAGCTGCCAAGAACTACCTTGAAGAAGACCCAGACAGCCTTGAGCCCCTGGTCTGAGGAGGATTATGAATTGTATCATCCTCTGGTAGGACAAGCAGGAAATGAAAAAAGCAAAGCAAATGAAAAGCAGGCCATGTAACCAATGCATCCCAAGGTGAGCAAAACAAAAACAGTGCCTTGTAGCACACAGGACTCCTCTCACCCCCTGAACTTTGCCTGGAATAGCATCAATGGAGTTGGAGATGGAAAGTCTTGGGTGCCTCTTCCTGATTCCTTTTCTTCTTCAAGATCAGATAAATGCAAGTTACAGCCAATGCCCAGGATGGAGTAAGTGGTGCCTGCTTGTGAGATTCTCTGGTCTAAGATGAAGGTATATTTGGGGGAGGTCAAAAAAATGAAGGGTAGTTTTTGTTTAATTGGGTTTTTTTTTTGTTTGGTTTGTTTCTTTGTTTTTTCCTTTATTTATTTTTTCCCCAGCTATAAAAGCGTGATAGTTGCGTTTACGGCTATCAGACTGAGCTCTTCCTTCCAATAAAATATGCCATTCACCATACCCACCCTCTACAGTCTCTTAACATAAAATGATTCAGTGTTGACTGATGTAAATGGAATGTATTTTCTTTAAAGGAAAAAATGATTTTTGGCTGCCCATTAAATGTCACAGAGGAAATTAATGGCACGTAGGAAAACAACTGTGTGCAGTACTTTTGAGCCACAACTGTCTAACAGATGTTATTATACTCATTATATTATAGCATAATAACAGTATTTTTAATGAGCAGAAAACAGGAAAAAAAACCAGAAAACTCTCCCTGTAGTGATACTGTGAAGGCTTTATTATTATTAAAAGACTTGTTTCCTCCTTCTGATTTCTGATATGTGCTCAGGCTGGAGTCTGCAATATTTTCTCAGCAGTCTGGTCCTATACACATGTAGAAGGCCTCAACATCAGGAAAATAGGTATTACCAGGTGACTTGTTCCTGTTTCCAGAACCAAGCTCATTTCCAAAATTCCATTCAAAAAAAAGAGTGCCATTCAAAAAGGCATGGAATCTCAACCCTGGCCTTCGTGCCATTTCCAGATGTCAGCTGTGGCCCAGGGAGAAGAGCACAATACAGCAGCTTTGGGATAGCCTGAATTTCAGGAGAAAGTTCTCTCAAGTCCAGCTCCTCACTACAGTATCATACATACATACATACAGAATGAAAACTAAGTTACTTAGTATCTTTCTGTCTTTCCTTTCACAGTAGAAGATAACTTCTTCGTTTCACCAAGGTACCTGCCCCAGAAACACAGGAAGCTATATGTTTTCTATTAGAGAGAGCCTTTGAGTCTTCTGGGAGCCCAGGCTGAGTGAATTTAGTTTCAGGGAAATGGTTATGTGAAAAAGAGATTGGTGATACATTACAATGAAGCCTCCAATCTCTTGCTGACTTTTCAGCAGGAAAAAATTTCCCTAAGTGATATTTACTGTCCAAATCTCAATTAATTAAATGCAGCCATTAAAATAAATTAAACCTAGTGTTTCACAGAGGACAACTGCTCTTCAATTTCTAATCATCCTAATAAAAAAGCAAAGAGAGAAAGAAAGGTTTTTTGAAAGCTCTTGAGGAAACATTGGAAGATTCAGGTGGGAGAGGGCCTCAGGAAGTCCCTAGTCCAAGCCCCTAGTCAGGGCAGGGTCATCCCTGAGTTTAGAATGGATTACTCAGTAAACCAGCTGGGTGTTGAAAACCTCCAAAGGTGGAGACAGCACAATCTCTCTGGGCAGCCTGTGCCAACTGCATGCCTGCCTCCAGTAAGTGACAAAATACTGTCATTCAATCCAGCCCAGTTCTTTAATTTCATCTTGTCCTTGCTGTCTCTCATCCTTCCATCAGGCATAACTATGAAAACTATGGCTCCACCTGATCAGTACCCTCCTTGTACGCTTGGGGGGTTGCTGTTTGGTATGTGTGTCCCCCACAAGCTTGCACATGTCCCACTGCTTCAGCCTCCCATTGCAGGGAGGTTTCCACATCTGTTCAGCTCCAAGGCCCTCTGCTGAGCTTGCTCCAGCTAGTCCAAGTTATTCTTACACTGGGGCCCCAAACATGGCCATGGATACCCTAGACGTGGTCTAGCAAGTGCTGAGTAGGCAAGTTAAGAAACAGGAAAACAAACAAAAATACCAACCAAAAAAAAACACAAAAAACCTTTTATTTCCGATATCTGCAACAAGGAAGACTGAGATTTCCCAAGCACTGAGGCAGGGGACGCCCAAATCATACAGGACCTCACCCGCATCTGTCTGTCCAGTTCCCTTGGTGTTTCCTTGAAGACCCCAGCCTGAAATTCCCCGTGATGTAAAAACTCGCCGGCGGCAGGCTGCGCAGCGGGAGGGAGGCCTTAAAAAACGCACCGCCGCCTTCTCAGCGTGGTTCTTTATCCCCAGGAGAGGCTTTCCCGCGGGTCGCTCTCCAGGGGAGCCCCGGGCCCGGTGCAGCAAAGGTCGCGGATCCGTCCAAGAGGCGCGGGCGGGCGGCGCTGGCTGCACCCCTCCCCACGGCGCGAGGGCGGGCCGGCCGGCACCCGGAAGAGGAGTCGCCGCCACCCGCCTGACTTCCCCGGCAGGGAGGAAGGCGGGCAGGCACCGAAGCTGGCAGGCGGGCGCCATGCTGCAGTTCTTGGTAAGGCTCCGCGGGGCGATGGCACCGACATTTCGCGGCGGGGCGGGGCGAGGTAGAAGGAAGGAAGGAAGGGAGGGAGGAAGGGAGGGAGCGGCGGCGCAGCTCCCCGGCGAGGGAAGGGAAAAGCCGCCGTCTGCGGACACCCTCCGCACCCTGCTCCGGCGAGGCCCGGCGGGCGGGCGGCCTCCCCCTGCCCGAGGGGCTGGCACCGGCCTCTCCCCGTCGCGCCCCCCGGATGCTCTCGCCCCGTCACCTGACTCGTCTCCGTGGCCCTGGGGCCGCTTCAACGGGACAACTGCGCTCAGCTTTGCGTCTCCGGCAGCGCAGTATCCCTGTGCCTGCGGCTTCGGGCGGTTTTCCTTCTCTGGGTCCTACAAACCCGCCCTTGAGCATTGAAGTCGCCTCGCCCCGCTTTTCGGTACCCGCCGTGCACCGCCGGGGTTTGTCCCTGTTCCCCGCAGAACTGTGCCTTCAAACTGCCCCGAAAATTAAGTTTCTGCCCGGTTGGTTGGGTTTTGTCCAAATCGTGCCCTTAATTTGCCTTGGAGATCCACCAGATTTTGCTTGCTCACGGCGGTGCCGTCCTGCTGCTCAAATTTCTTTGTATTATTAGCATGTGTATCTCCCTCCTGCCGCGAGAGCGGGGCTTTTCTGGCCTTGCCAGTTTATGCGCCCATAAAAAATTATTTCTGGAGATGTGGATTTTTTGTTACATGGAAGTTAAGACAAGGGATCATCTTTCATTGCTGCCTTTCATTAAATCTTCTTAAGAACAGTAGAATTAATAGACTGATTTGTACTTTTCTGATTTTAACATTGTTATCTGTCTTTCCATATGATCCCCCTAAACTCTTCTGGCTGTCTGGTTGGATGCCTGGCTACTCTTCATTAAATACTTGATCAATGCTAGTGTTTTTACTGCCAAGTGTGGAAATAAATTACCTGACCAAAAAGATGCTGGTGTCTGCTGTAGCAAAGCATGGAAACAGCTTCCCATTTTTCATTCTAGTGGTGTGGGGGATACTCTAGGATTTTAGTTGTGTTTGGATTTAACCCGGTAAGTACAAACAATAGGTGCTATTCCTTCATCTTTTGTTGGGGGAAAAGTAGTTTAGCTGACTAATAAGTTTCATACCAAGCTTCATCTGTTGATACAGAGCAAGAAGATATGGCCTCTTCTGAGCTGAGACAGTCTTGCACGTTTCCATGAAGTGAATAAATAAGGTCTATTTCTTATCTCAACTTGATAATAAGAAATATGAAAGCCTCAGTCATTTCTGTAGCTGTTTATAGTCTCTCTCCACTCTGATGTAACCAGTTCAGGATGAATAAGCTTGGCCTCTCAAAGTTTCTCTGTTTATCAGCTCTACTGCTTGTTACTAATGCTTTTTGTTGTTGCTAGATAAAAACTTCTTATACATTACGACTTCTTAATTCTGTGTTTCTTTCCTCTTTAGGTGTAGATTGGGTGTGTGACTCTTGCTGTCCCTTGGTAGGGCTGTAGTAGGGAGATAAAGGGATAGTCTTGCAAACATTATAATTTTCTATCCAGAGTTAAGCATTAAATAAACATTTGTTTAAAATGCAGATTGAAATGCTGGATAGAAATTGTAAGACTCTGAACTCTCATTAGCCCTGTTGTTCTTAGTTAATATGCACATTTTAATGGCTGTATGTTTTGCTTTCCACAGAATTGAAGTCTAAATATTTCCCCTTGCTTGAATAGCCAACTATAAAAGTAAATGTAGCCAGATGGATTGCTCTTGAATGCAGTGCTAGACTTTTCAATAAAGGAGTACACTGAAAGGGACTACTGATCTCAGTATTATCTGTACTGAGTAAGGTTTATCACACAGCAGAATATGATAGTTTCCCCATCTTTGGAAATGTTCTAGAATGAAAGCCTAGAAGACTGCTAATAAACAAAGACCTGGTTTGTATTTTCAAGTGAGTTCTCAAATGCAAAAGAGAATTTCCTGTGTCTTCAGCAGCAAGAATGATGCTCTGCATTAAGAGAAATCACAAGCCTATTACATCAGTGCAATATTTATTAATATTCCCAAGAGTACTTCCTTTACTGGTAACTGAAACTGCAAGAGCAAATGATAACCAGTGCAGTAAACTATAAAAGAACTCTAGTTCTTCTTAAATTGTCACACCTAAATTCCTTCAAAAATAATAACAGACAAAGAATAAGACCAAAAATCTGTTTAAGAAAATACTGAAGTCACTTGCAGTTATGTTCATTTAGCAATTTTCAACCAATTGTAGTTTTCTGTAGCTAGCTTTTCCCTTGTGATGCAGAATTTCAATCACTGAAAAAATGAGCTGTACTATATCCTGCTTTGGGCGTGGAAAAGATGTCTAGTCAGTATGTGATGGTGCAGTTGTTACTGTGGACAGTGTTTTTATTTTTCTTAAAATATTATTTTGACAGCAGTGACTAAATTATTTTTTTCTTAAATAAAAGTGGCCTCAGCTGTCATATAGAGTGATTTGTCTACTGACAAAGAATGAAGGAACAATATTAATGGTGTCCCCTTCCAAGATAGTCAAATAAGCTTTCATAATATAGGCTGCACTTATTATGAAATGTAACAATAAAAAAAATCTAGGATCTTGGGGAGCTGCTGAGTGAAAAATCATGGAATCATAGAATGGATTGGGTTGAAAGGGATGTTAAAGGTCATCTAGTCAAAGTGCCCTGCCACGCACAGGAACACCTTCTATAGAGCAGGTTGCTCAAAGCCTCACCCAAGCTGGCCTTGAACACTTCCAGGAAGGAGACATGCACAGCTTCTCTGGGCAACCTGTGCCAGTACCTCACCACCCTCACAGTAAAGAGCTTCTCTCTAATACCTCATTATTTGTCTCTGAAGTGAGGAATTTCTTTCACTCCAAATGTGTTGTTACCCTTGAGGATTTTCATCAGCTGGAAAACAGGGTCTAGGCTGGGAATTGTTCTTCTGGTTTGCTCTCGCTCCCCTTCTGGGATACAGCTAAAGGTTTGCACAGTTGTCAAAAGAAGTTGTGCCCTACTTCCAACCATCAGTGCTTTTCTGCCTTAGAGGAACCCCCAGATCAGAGTGGATTTGGTTGAAAACTGATCTTTTGCAGTCAAAGGGGTCTGGTAGGTGCACAGTTGTCTGCTGCTGCAGGAGAGCAGTAGCAGGTTTACATTAGAGCTCCTCCATCAACTTAAATTAATCTTAAACTTTTTAAGGTGAGACTGGGATCTTTTTGGAGTCAAAGCCACTGTTGTTACTTTCAAGCTTGTGAACTTTTTTTTTCCTCTTTTACCACATATTACCGTGTTATGTCTTTGTATATGTGTGTCCTGCTCCAGCACTGAAGTGTTGTTTCAGTGCGGTGTTGCTTTAGGCTTTCCAGGCATGGACCAAGAGCTCTGTGATATGTAGGTCCCTGCTGCTCTCCCTCCCATTTTATAGAAGTTACCACCTTTGTGGGTGTGCAAAGAATTTTGTAAAGATCATAATAACCTTATCCAAACAGTTCTGGAGATGTGTATTGAAAACAGAACTGTGCTGTATTTTGGAAATGATGGTAATGTTTTCCTGATGAGGAAGATGGGTAAGATTACACCTCTCTGGAATAAAGTTGAGAAATTAAGTAGGAGAAGAATTGGAACTCTTTGGTCTTCATGTGACTTGTAATATTCCTTTTTTTTTTTTATGTTAACCTATATGCTTTTTATGGAAGGATGCTAATTATTCTTTTCTTCCTTGTTTCCTTTTAGCTTGGTTTTACCCTTGGCAATGTGGTTGGAATGTATCTGGCTCAGAACTATGAAGTGAGTATCCTTATATTCTCAGAGTGAAACCCATTCTGAACTGAAAATATAAGGCTGTTTTCCCACAGTCAAAACTGAATCAGTCTTTATTTTCATGGTTTATTATATTTAATCAGAATGCAGATCATACTGACTTGAGTTACAGATGAAATCAAATGGAAATGGAACCAAAACATCTCCCTCTGACATCTGCTCTGTGATAGGGTAATGCTTAGAGCCTTAACTGGTGTTTGGGGCCCCAAAGCACATGTATGGTAAACAGGCACCTCCACAGAGACAAGAGGAACAACAAAGGTTTAGCAGCTGCTCATCTATTGTACTGGAACTAAGATCCTGGTTTCTTGGTTTAGATAGTCTTGTCTGCTTACAGAGTTCTCCACTCAGCACACCTGTTTGTTACCTAAAACTCCTTCAGAGCATCTGAAATTTGTCTTCTGTACTAATAATGAAAATAAGTTTTGACAGCTTTTTTTTTTTGAAAATGCAGCACCTGTTCCTACTTCAAACAGTGCAGTGACCTGTGGTCTTTCTTTCCTTTTCTCACAGTGAGAAAACAAAGTGAATTTTCTTTCCTCAGTTCTCTCAGTGAATGGAGATTTTTTTCCACTGTGAGAGTTAGAGTAGAAGTGGATTTAGAGCTGAGTTTTCCATACAAGCTTTTAATTTCTGCAGACTCAGCAGAATCCCTTATAAGAGCAGTGCCACTTAACTGTTTACAAGCTACAGGAGTTAATGAAATGTCTTTTTTTTTTTTTTCCTTTCTTATGCAATCTCTTAGCCTTGTTTAGCTTCAACAACTCTTTTTTTTTTAATCTCTGATGAGAGTTATGTTCTGCTTTCCTCTCATCTTCAATATTGAACTGGCTTGCAGAATTCTTATTTTTTTTTGCTCCTTGCTCATGCACAAACCTTTGTGATACTTCCTGTCCTTTCACTCCAGTAAGAGTACTTATATTGCAAAGAAAAAAAAACCCAGCCGTTTAGATGTTATACAGTGTCATGAAAATGTAGTCCTAAGAAGTTATGTGTGTGTCTCAATGTGTCACAAGCATGGTATGGTGCTGTTTTAGCAGCATTAACAAGCTATTACCACACGAGGGAGACGTGCTTTTGATTCCCTGGGAATGTCACACTGCCTTGCAGGGTGAACGTGGCAATCTTATTGCTGCCATCGAAGATGATTTGGTTTAGATGACATCTAAGATAAACTTGTCATAATGTGCATGCAGCTGCAGGATTAGGACCTCATGTGTCCAGTTATAAGCATGTGGAGGGTTCTGTTGACAACACTGGATTTCTTTTTATTTAGCTTAACTATCCCACATGTTACAGGCTGGGCTCTTAATTTAATTTGTTCAAACAGATCTTAACTTTGAAAGGGAAGGTAAAAGGGAAACTTATGATATTACCTGTACTGTCAGCCTCAAACCATCCAATGAGAGAACTGCAGTCTGTTTGGATTAACTTGACTTTTGTGGTCAGATCACATGAAGCAAAAGCCCATGGTTTGTTGTTTGTTTTTCACAACTACCAGTGGAAACTTTGCTTTACTTCTATTTTAATCCTTTAAACCTTGTAAAATCCTGTGTTGTCAATTCCCAGTTTTAGTTAGAGTCATGAGATGTTCTATTCCTTGACATTAGATGTTGCTGCTTTTGCCTTTTTTTTTATTTTCCCTCCCAAGCTGTCAAAATTTTCTATTGGATTGCTTTATCAAAGTGTTTTTATTTGCAAGAGAAAGCTGAAGTTTTGAAGTTCACCAGCAGTAAATTAAATTTTCATTCAAGTCTGAAACTGCAAAAGGTTGCCAATTTACAATGCAGTAGAATTCCCCAATGGGAACTTTTGGTTCCCACAAGATTGACCAGAAGTATTTCGTCATCAATTTCTTGAAGATATTGTCTGCTCTTGAACATCTCTTTTTTGCTTAATTTGTGATCAGTAGAGTGCACTCTAATTTTCTCTTCAAAAGTCATTACTAAAGCCTGTGCATTAGTGTTTAAATCAGCTTATTTTGCCAGTTTGTCCTCTTTTAGTGAGGAAGGCAGACTGGTCTTAGTGAATTTCCTGTGAAATTATCTTTTTTTTCTCTCTCCTGTTCCCATTACCACCAGCTGACTTAGTCCTGACCATCTAAAATATTTCCTGAAGCCTCATGTAAGGTGCTTTCATCTGCTGTTTGCTTGATGATGCTGGTTTTTTAACCTTTGTGCCAGGTAATAGATCTTGGAAGCAAGTATCTCTTAGAATTTGGTTTAAGCTTCATAAAATTTCTTGCTGTCTTTATGGTATTGTCTTTCCTGGTGAGGCTCATGTAGCTCAGGATTTTTTATTAATTTGCATGTTTTTTGTTTGCTTTTTGGTTTTGTCTTTAAAGATTCCTAATATTGCAAAGAAGCTTGAAGAATTTAAGAAGGATGTGGAAGCTAAGAAGAAACCTCCCAGTGACAAGTCCTAAGAATGCAGTGTTACCCAGATCACCTCTGTGCATGTATCAAGGATGCAATTTACCTTCCAGGCAACAAAGATCAAGTAGAAGGTTATGGAAGGTTCCTCCACTTTTAGTCTCCTAGAACTGGAATGTCCTTCTTTTGAAAAAGCAACCATGAACTTTTCCTGGGACTAATTTTCAAGGGTTTCAGAATTTGGATGTGCAGGTGATATGTGACTGGATAAGATCGTTTGTATTTTTCGTTATTGCTTTTCCTAATATTTTGTAAGCCATTTTTATCTGACCCAACCGGAGTCCTGTTACTATGTGTACCTCACACTTTGTAATACCCTAGTTCTTAGAACATTACAAAAGAAATTAAATGCATCAAGAAGTAACTCTCAGGGTTTCTTGTCATTTGTTGTGAGCAGCGATACCTTACTGTCCTTAAGATCCACATTTCATTATGGGAGAGAGGAAAGTTCATGTGTCAAAAAATGAACTTGGGGGAAGGCAGGAGCTCCTGCTTTTCCCATTATGTTAAATGATCACTTCCAGCAGTGTCGACGTTGCGCAAACATGGCTGATTTCAAAAAGTGTAAAAGGCCATCAGGATTAACCTAGGTTTCAAATTCATTCTTTCCTTCTGTTATTGTCTCTTCCTTTTCTCACTTCTGCTTGGCTGCTTGTTGGATGACTGTGGACTGATGGGGAGCATGGGAGAGAGAAGAATTATCTGTCATAAGTGGTAATTCGGGGCACGTGGAGGTCAGCAGTTACATTGTGAATCCAAACTATTCATTTTATGTACTCAATCATTCGGTTTGTGTGATTCTTCTAAGAATGCTTATTTTACTGCCTGTTGATGTGGAACAAGGACTAGAGCTCAGTATTTCTAACAAATATGTCTGGAATTCCCTCCTTCCTGTGCATGGCCTTCAGCCCATTGCCTTTGCATTTCACTCAGTCGTCTACCATGTATTTTCTTAGGATTAGAACAATTTATCTGATGTCTCCCTTATTGCTTGTCTGGTATGCTCCTCTTCACCCATTGCTACCACTAAAAACCCTGGTGTGTGAGGAAAATACAGATCTTACTGTAGCACTGGCCTCTTCTGTTCGAATGGACAACAAAGTCTGCATTTGGAAACCGTATTTTTGCACAAATTTTGCATCAGTTCTGAAGAAAATATTGCAGTAATTTGAATAGATGTAAGTTGGATTAACAATCTATTGACTATTTTTTTTTTTTTCTCTCTAAAATAGAAGAGTCCTGTAAGCTCTGTATGATGGGTTAAATCACTGAATCCCCTTGACTTTTGCAGGACATGAAGGACAAAGAAAAATACTGGAAAGATACTCTCCTTGCTTTTATTAACAATGCCTGGTGATGAACTGTGATGGACAAGTAAGAGGAACAAGCACAGAGAATTATCTCCTCCACTCCTTTGGGCTCGATTAAAGTGTACCGTGCTGGGTTTACCCTGCCTGAGAGCCAGGTGCAACCAGGACCACTCTATCACTGTCCCTTATCATCAAATATAATGAAAGGCTCATGGGTCAAGACAAGGACGGGGACATCACTCAGCAGTTACCGTCACAGGCAAAACAGACTCAACTTGGGGAAAAATTAATTTAATGTATGACCAATCAAATCAGAGTAGGAAAATGAAGTAAAACTAAATCTTAAAAATACCTTTCCCCCCCACCTCTCCCTTCTTCCTGGACTTAACTTTATTCTTGATTTTTCTCTACCTTCTCCTCCATGGTTGTGCAGAGGGGTGGGGAAAGGGAAGTTGTGGTTGGTTTGTCACATGTTTCTGCTACTCCTTCTTTCTCAAGGGAAGGACTCCGTGCCCTCTTCCCCTGATTTGTTGTGTGGTTACTCCTATGGGAGACTCCTCCATGAACTCCTTCAACCTGAGTCCTTTCCACAGGCTACAGTTCTTCACAAGCTGCTCCAGTGTGGGTCCTTTCCACAGGGTGTGGCCCTTCAGGAACAGATGCTTCAGCATGGGTCTCTCACAGGGTCACAAGTCCTGCTGTGGACTCTTCTCTCCACAGGTCCTGCTGGGAGACTGTTCCAGATTGGGTTTCCAGTAGTGTCACAGCCTCTTTCAGGCATCCACCTGCTCTGGCATGAAGTCCTCAATGGGCTGCAAGTGGCTATCTTCTCCCCTGTGAGCCTCCATGGGCTGCAGGGGACAGCCTGACTCACCACGGTCTTCACCAGGGATTGCAGGGGAATGTCTGCTCTGGCCCCTGGACTACCTTCTCCCCCTCTTTCTTCACTGACTTCAGTGTCTGCAGAGTTGTTTCTCACATATTCTCACGTCTTTCTTCAGCTGCAGTTGCTGTTACCTGGCATTTTTTCCCCCTTCTTAAATACATTATGGCACAGGTACTACAACTGTTGTTGATGGGTTTGGTCAGTGGTGGGTCCATCTGGGAGCCATCTGGCAGTGTCTTTATCAGACATAGGGGAAGCTTCTAGCAGCTTCTCACAGAAACTACCCCTGTAGCCTCCCTGCTACAAAAACCTTACCGCTCAAGCCCGATATAAATATCTATAAGGCTTCACCATTAGTTTTCCAGTTAGGTTAAAGATTGCATCTTCAAGGTGAGTTGTCTTTTTGCCATGTTTTCATTCTGGAAAACTAGAGCACATGGACTCCATTCTATCTAAAGATTCTCTTTAAAGAATGTAAGTATATATATGGAGAAATATTTCACCTGTATTTTCCCATCCTTCCTTTTGCCACTTACGCTGAAATGTGTAGCCAACATAAAAGCTTTTGATCTCTACCAATACATATCTGGCAAGTTTAAAAGCCACCTGAAGTCAGACAATTTTAGTAGCTATGCTACCAACTCCCCCTATAGGAAACACTCAAAAATCTCAAACAGAGGGGTGATTTTCACCACCTAATTTTAGTTATCAGAACCTTTCAGTAGCAGTATGTGTTCGAGATAAGGGGAATGTGCTTGGTGAAGGGAGTTCACAAAGCACAGCTGTGTTTAGCTCTAATTGAAGCTGTAGTGTGCGCTCTGGTCTTTGAAAGGGGTTTCTGTCAGCTTTCATAGACTTCAGACCAGACTGAAGGACCTGTTTTCCACACACAAACTCTCCATAGAGTGAGACAGCACTGCACAGCTTTTAATGCTTTCATGAAGGAGATGAACTTAGTTTCCCTCAGCTTCATTCCCTAGTCCTGCTCTCTTTTTTGGGCAGAGTATTGAAAAATACTGGCTCTAACCCATTTGTATGTCATCGCTTGTCATATAAAATTATGTTAGTGTTTAAAATTGGATTATATCTTTCCTCAAACATGCTTTATGTTCTTCCCTTTCTTTAGGCAGAGATGAGAATGGAAATAATATTCAAAATCTCTTATTTGTTGCCAAACAGGCCTATGTTACTCTAAAAGTGTAATTTGGAGCTGAAACTTCCAGCTGAGCATTCCAAGCAGATGTTAGGAATTTAATTTTTTTCCTATCAGATTATGATGAGAACCACCTACAGCTGTAGTGCTGTAGAAACAATATATGCTCATTAATATTTAAAGACAGGACTGCTTAAGTGTTTCACACTGTTTGCAACACTTTCTATTTTAACTCAATCTGTCTTTTTTTTTTTTTTTTTTTTTTTTTTTTTTTTTGTCCCAGGTTGTAAGCTGGACAGCTGGAGAGCATTGTAACACAGTAGCTGTTGACTTTGCAGCTACTGTATAACACATTTTACCTAATTGATTCAGCCTGAAGCTGTCCTAGATGATGCTAAAGGTTAACCTCATATTTCAGAGGGCTGAGCATGCACACAGATTATGACTGCTTGATGCAGATCTTGCATCTGAGAGCTCAGAGGGCTTTGGATACAGTAGCGTCATCGCAGGTCGCAAAGGATAAATACATCTTCGAGATACCTAGGAGCAAGTTTTCCACATAACATGGGTACTGTGAATTTCTGCACTTTCACAATGTCTATGTGGATAGCTGAAATTGCCAGCTAAAATATGCAATGGTCTTCATTTCATGTATTGATTCTTTTGAGACCTGTCCTAGGGGCTGAAGATTTGAGGCAAAAGGGGAGGAATGGAATGTATGAGCTGCTAAAAGACTTCTAAAATAGTTACTGTGGATTGAGACTGTTATCTTGTGATGGAAAATGCTGCCCTTTGGTTCTTGTAGACCATCTTTCATTGAATACAGTATGTTGGACTTGTGTCTGGTAGGGTTTTAGTAGCAGGGGAGGGGACTACTGGCTCTTGTAAGATGCTTGAGGAAGCTCCCCTGGCTCCCAGCTCAATCTGCTGAGCTGATCAGTGCCTCTGGAAGAACATGTTTAAGAAGGGAAAACTTGTTGAGTGAGTCCTTTTTGTTTGGAGAGTTCTTTTGTTTTGGAGAGTGTGGGATGAGGTAGAGACAACTGTGTGGACACCAAGGTCAGTGAGGAAGGAGCAGAGGAGCATTATTCTTTGGCCCCTGGTGAGATGGCAGGCTGAACTCCTGCAGCCCTTAGAGATCAAGTGGGGAAAAATCCCACCTTGCAGCCTGTGGAGGACCCCATGCTGGAGCAGGGGACTGATCACAAAGAAGGTCATGACTCTTGAGAGATGCCCACAGTAGAGCAGCCTGTCTCTGGGAGGATTGTAGTCTGTGGAAGGGACCCGTGCTGGTGGGAGAAGTTTCTGGATGACTGTCTCCCATGGGAGGGACATCACATTGCCACAGGGGAGGACTGTGAGTTTTCCTCCTGAGAAGGAAGGAGCAGCAGAAACAACATGGAACAGACTGGGACTGACCGCAATCCCCATTTCCTGCCCTCCTGTACTGCTGGAGGGGAGGAGGGAGCAAAGGTGGGCCTGGGAAGACGGGAGGGATGGGAGGAAGGTGTTTTTAAGATCCGATTGTGTTTATCACTGGCCTACTCTGATGCAATTGGTGAATTGATAGTTGGTTGTTTAAAATTAAATTGCTTTTGTTTCCCCAAGTCAAGTCTGTCTTTTGCCCAAGACCGTAATTGGTGAATGAGTCCCCCCCTGCCCTTTGTCTCCACTCTTGAGTCTTTTGTTATATTTTCCGTACCACATCCCACTGAAAGGGGGTAGGAGTGAGTGAGCAGCTGCAGCTGCATGGTTGTTTTGTTGCTGGCTGGGTAGGCCTAAACCACAACATACTCTAAAGGTGTAATACTGAAAATATACAAAATGCCAGATAGAAAAGTTAATTATTAGCTTACTGGGCATCAGACTTCAACTGAAGATGGTGCATTTACCTTGCAGAACTTAACCAACATGAATGCTCCGTGGTGCAATTTTATATGTCAGAACCACAGCCCCTTCTCTCATGATTTGTGCTCCATCCCTTGATCTTTGTGGTACGTGAGCAGAACTTGCTCCAATATGCCCATGTGCCTCTTTGTACTGGGGTTCCCAGAACTGGACATAGCAGTCCAGGTGTGCTTCACGAGGACCAAGAACAAGGGAAGGATCATCTCTTTCATCAACCTGCGCTCTCTGATGCAGCTCAGGGTGCTGTTGGCCTTCTTTGCCTCAAGAGTGCATTGCTGACTCATGTTCTAGTTGTCTGCCAGGAACCCCGGATCCTTTTCTGCAAAGCTGCTTTCCAGATAGTCAGTTCCAGCTTGAACTGGTGTGTCAGATTATTCCTCCCCAAATAGGGAGCTTTGCATTTCCCTTTTTTGAACTTCATGAGATTCATGCTGGTTCATTTTTCTGGTCTGTGAAGATCCTTCTGAATGAGAGCACAGGCATCTTGTGCATCAGCCCCTCCTTCCAATTTTATATTGCCTACAAACTTGCCAAGGGTCCACTCTATTCTATTGTCCAGCCGATTAATAAATATGTCAGTGTTCATTAATTTGGTATTTGTGATGGTATTTTCCCCTGGGGTATACCTTTAGAGACTGGTTTCAGCTGGACTTTGTGGTGCTGACCACAACCCTTTAAGCCCAGCACTTCAGCCATATTTTGATCCAGTTACCTAGTTTGGGCTTCCTTAATTTGTCTGTGAGGTTGCTGGGGGAGGCCATGTCAAAAGCCTTGCCAAAAAACGTCTTCCCTCATCCACCAAGCTAGTCAATTTGTTGTGCAAGTGCCAGGCTGGTCAAGCATCACTTCCCCTTCACAATTTCATGCTGATTGCTCCCAGTTGCTTTCATGTCCTTCATACATTTGGAAGCAGCTTCCAGGAGGAAAGCTGCTCCATCACTATCCCAAGGATTGAAGTGTGACAGCCTTTAGCTGTTACAACTCCTCCATGCCTGCTTTCTTGGAAAGATTTGCTGTACATTCTGAGCATCTGGAAAGACACTTTGAAGAGCCCAGACTCCAGTCAGCCCAGATTACAGGTGGCCCTTAAATTATTGGTGAAACTGAAATGTTGCAAAGGAAGAAATTGGAATTTTCAGAATTAATAAGTAATTGATTTCATAAGCCTAGATTCCATCCGTGTTTGCAGAAACGTGACTGTGAATTGGTATTCGTATGTAAAAATCAATATTCCGTGTATGTGGTGAAGAATTACTTCAAATATTAGGAAGTGGTGGTGGATATCAGAGTGTGTGTTATTGGTAAGCTCCATAAAGATTTTTCCTATACAGATCTTTTTATTTTTGCCTCAGGGGAACAAGAAAGAGATACTTAATTCTATTTGTTACACTTCTGAGTGGTAGATGCTAACATTTATTTTATATAGTTCCAAGCCAAGGTCGTTTTTATTGAATTTGTACTGAGATAAAATAGCTGTGGAGGTTATTTGCTTTTTCACCTGAAACATACATAAATCACAGATGGTCAAATTTACTTTCCTGAAAATTAAAACACATTTCATAAATTGTCTCCGGAATATGTTCCCGTCAAAGTCAATTCTGGCTCTAGTCTTTAATACATCTGGAAAATACCTACATACCCCATTCTTATAAATCACTGACTCACCCCATAACTACTAACTTTCCTACCCTGTGAGCCCAAACATTAGAGAAGAACAAATTGTTGGTTTTCTGTGTGAAAATAGGGATTCTGCAAGCTTTCATCACATTGATTAGAACCCTTCTCTGACAACTGCACCTTTGGGTTCAAAGATGCAACCCACATAGTAAGATACTAATCAATGTATGGAAAAAAATAATAAAAAAAGGGCCTGTTTTGATTTCTATTATTCAAATTTTCTGTAAGCCAGAGAGAACTGAACAACCTGTGTTCAAGTAAAGCTATTGTGCTCTACATTTTTTCCTGAGAAATAAAACATTATTCTATCAGCTATGGAATGAAGCATTGCTCAGTATAAATCACCTCAGTTTGCTTTTTCAAGTTTTATATCACTGTGAAAAAAAAAATAAAAATAGACTTACTAGGATTCTAGTAAAAGGTAATGAAAAACTGTAAGATAAAATAGTATACTGCTACTAATTAATGCAATTATACTTTTTGGAATTTGAAATTCTGGGCTGAAAGCAGAACTTTTGTTTTATTGGTTTTGATGTATGTGGTGAATGTTGAAAGCACCTGGAAGTCTCTTGTCATGAAATCAGGCTTATTTTCCCTCTGAAGGAAATACTTCTGCTTTGGTTATTGATGGAGACAAATCCGAAGGTGACTGACACTATGCTATAAATTATCAGTGACAGTTTCCCACTTCTTTGTCCCCTTAACATTTACTTTATTTTTCTTAAAAACAAACAAAAACCCCGCAACAAAACAGCAATCAGTACCCATTGCAATGACAGTATGAGCCACGCAGTTTGCCCAACCCTAAGCTTGCTGTTCATCTGTTGCTATTTTCCTTTGCGATATTCAGATTCTTCCACTAAATACTTTCTCTTGTACGTTCTTATGTCTTCAGTGAAACGAAGGGAATCAAACATGCATGTCTAAGCACCATATGGCTGTGGTGCATGCACTGAGAAGGAAAAAGGGCCAGCACAGCACTCTGCTGTCCTGCAGATGACTAGTGGGACATGGCAGTGACAAATGCCAGCAGCTGTGGACATGGAAGTATGCTGAGAGCACCAGAATGGGGTGGGGGGGGGAGGGAGGGAACTCCTTGCTTGAGTCCACTCTGAACTTCTCTGCACCAATCTCATGCAACACAAATTGTGCCAGACGCTCGTGAAAATGTTTGCAAAGAATTATTGCTTGAAATGTGAAACTCGGTATCAAGCAATTTACATTTACCTATTAGTATTAGTGGTATTACTGGAAAGTGTTGGTGGCCACCCTGTTTGACTTGTGAGTAATCCTAGATCTCCTGAAAGCTGATTGCCACGCCAGCTGCTCACCTCTCTTGCAATGAGAATATTCCATGTTCATATCCCCTGGGAAAGGTGGGGGATATCAAGGTCTGATGGGAGCTGAGCTGAGAAATAAGTAGTATGAGGATGGAGAGTGATTCGTTGCCAAGCAGCTAAGCAATTTGAAGATGGTGGTGGATGAAGCGTGAAGTGAAAAGGATTAGCCGATGAGCTCACAGTAAAAGATGCAGAGCGGCTAAAGCCTTGGGAAGAGAGCAAGACAGAGAGTTTCTCGGCAGGGTGAGAATGGTTGAAAGTAACTTCGGGGACCGTGAACAAAGAGACGTCCTGCTTGTTGTGCATGGCAACAGGACCCCTCAGATGCTGCAGACACCCTCACCCACTGAAGAGCTTGTTCCTGGAGAAAGTTGCCCATGTTGGTGGGCAGGTGTTGCAACCTTTCTCTCCTGCTTCAGTGGCTTTGATACTGAGTGCAGCTTGCTGGTAGGATGGCAGCTTGTGCCAAGGGGGAGGCCAGGGCACCTCTGCTTCGAGCACCATGTTGGGGTCTGTGCCCAGCAGCAGCTGCTTGTTGGGGAGAAGGAAGACACCCAAGGAGAAGAGCCAGAGTGGTGTGAAAGATATGGATCCCAGAGACAGGCATGAGTTTTATATGCTGCAGTGTAGCAGAGCAGCAAGCTCAAGATAGGTGTTGCGTGAAAGGGTGAAGTAATTTGGCAGAAAATAAACCCCCTTGCATTCCAGCTGGTCCTGAGATATCAGAGGGACTGGGGGCGGCTAGGTTTAGATTCTGAGTGATGTCCAGTTTGGCACTATCAGTCCGGTCGCGTTCAGTCTGGCTGAACTACCACGGCTTGGATTCACTAACAGGGCACTGTTGGTTTGGGCACTATCAGTCCGGTCACGTTCAGGATACATGAACTACCACATCTCAGATCCCAGTCTGGTGGCATTCAGCATCTGAACTAACACGGCTCTGGATTCACTGATAGCCCCCTGCACCCCCCTGCCCAGTCACGCTCCACGGTACCATGCGGCCGATGAAGATCTAACAGCGCCCGATGAGAGAACCACTGTGACTGGCTGCGTGAAAGGGGCAGTTTGTTGAGAGCAACAGCAATACAAGTTCTTTTAGATTGCCGGTGATAAATATACTGTCTGCAAAGGATATGTAGTATGCAGCTGTGTTAAGTTAAAGGGCAGCTCTAGAAGTTTCTAAGTTTAAAGTCCGGATCTTACCCGAAGGCGTCCCTAAGCAGGGGAAGCGAGGTTCAGCCCGTGGACTGATCCCAGGAGTCAGAGATGATGTTCGCTCTGACTTGTCCACAATGGTGTTCCGTAAGAACAGCAAGTTCCCACTGCTCTTGTAACTCTGCAGGACCTGGCCATGGAATCTTCATTCCACTCCATTCCCCGCACTGTTTGTGGGCAGTTTTGTCTAGGGAACTGCTGTGAAATGGATTCCTGGCATACCAGTTGCACTCTGCCCTGAAAGTTTCTCAGCTGCTATACCTTTCCTTATATGTGAACGATGCTGCAAATTTAATACGATTTTAGTTTTTAAAATCATCCCCAGTCATCATTCCACAGTATTAGGAAACATTCTTCACCAAAATGGTTCTCAAACACTGGAATGGTGTGCCCGGGGCAGTGGTGGAGTCACCATCCCTGGAGGCATTTAAATGGCGTGTGGACCTGCAGCTCAGGGCCATGGTTTAGTGGTGAGCTTGCAGTGTGAGCTCAAAGGTTGGACTGGATGATCTTGAAGGTCTCTTACAACCGAAGGCATTCTGTGATTCTGTGTGTTAGACCAATGTATATTATGTATGCATAGGCTTATGTTCACAGCTTGGGAATGGGAAAGGGATGACTTTCCTAGGTAAGAGGGAAGTCCCATTTACCTAAACATCTAAATTTCATGTACTACTGAAATTTAGTGATAAGGTACTCTTCCTAACTTCATTTCCATATATCTAGCAGTCTGTGTCTTAAATTGGAGTGTGAAATATGTTTTCTGTTCCAGGAAATTGATGTCAAGAGGAGTTATGTGAACATGACGGCTACGAAGATCGAGCTTACTGTGAGAAAAGCAGAGCGCCTGTTATGGGCAAGTCTTGAATTACCAGTATCCAACACAGAAGAAAAAAAAGAGAATGCAGATCAATAATGGTTCCAAGAGACAAGTTATTTCCCCATGATGAAGTGGTGACTTGCTACTGTCATCAAATATTTAACTTTTATAACGATTCATAGGGGTTTTTTTATGCTAGATCATATGTTCTATTCTAGAAAGAAATTTGACGCACAGTAAATGGGGGTGTAAACTTGAAGGATAATAGCCGTTGCTACTCTTGCTCTCATGAGTATATTTATTCTAGCCAGAGTGTCTCCATGGGAATTTAGAGTAAAAGAGCTATTGGCCTTTGCTTACACCATCTATCCAAACAGGTGTGTTCTTTATCCACTCTGTTAATTTTTCAGGTATTCAGTTTAAACTGGATCTACTGGGTAGCACATGTTCAGTTCATCACTGTTCATTATGAAGCATACAGTAATTCAGACAGAAAAATCTGAGTTTAGGAAGTGCTTAGCACACAATTCTACGTCTCAAACAAGAAGGTGCATAAATATGAAAGAACACTTGTAGACTTGCATTTTTGTCTTTTGAAACAAAGGTTTGTTTCAACACTTGTTGGCTCTGTAGGGGTGGAATAAACAGTATTTTGCTAAGGATATCAATACTTGCTGACTCTTTTGCTGTCTTTCATGTATAAAAGCAGGAGATGAGATTAAAATAAAAACAAAGTTGTCAAGAGGGGATTGATTTTATTTTTTTTTTAAACACCTGTACCTTTGGTATTTCAATTGTTAAATGTGGAAGTGAATGGGCAGTGAAATGGCTGAATAATTTAGCATTTTGGCTAAATATACAGACAGCAGACTGCTATAACATTGCCATGGTGCTGTATATATTTGACAGTCTTCAGAATGTCTATTTTGTCCTGTTCTGCAATATTCAAAATGATGACTCTTTTTTTCCAAGTAGGTGGGTATGTATATGGAGAGAATCCAGCACACTGTAGGTGTCTCAGGAAGATTACTTCCTGTAGCTAGGCGTAGCTCTTGTTTCTGAGGATGATAATTTAAGAACAAAATTGTTCTACAGGACAAATCTCAGCAGAAACAAGCAACAAGCTTTGCAGTGTCTCTCTCAGATAATAATTTTACCTTTCAATTTAAACTATTTAGAAAGTTTTCTTTCTTTTGAGCAGCATAAGCAAAACACTGTCATTAGAAACCAAGACCTTCTCTTTCTTTTCAGTTCTCCATCAGTAAAGATTTGTGGCTGAAAACAGGGCAGTTTTAAAGGTGAGACTTCCCTACGCAACAACATGTGCAGTAATGTTACTTTCTGCTTGACATAGTTTCTTAGTTTTGGGTTGCAGCTGAAAGAAAAAGAGTGGTTTTGTATAGAAGTCATGCAAAATGTACACTGTTATTTACTGTGCCAAAACATAGAGATGTAAACAAGCAGTCCTGTGGACTGTTGAAATGGCTAAATGCTCACCTACCTACCTTGGCAGACCGGGAATAACACCAAGAGAAACACTGAATATAGTAAAGGCATTCAGAAGGTAAATACGGATTTCTGAGAATTTCTCTTGGCCTTAGGGTTCTGTCTCTAGCAGTACTTGAAATCCCATTCATGCTTAAAGTAGTAGGAAATACATTACCAAAGAAACCATTCCCAAATACCAAGGAAGTAACACCTGTGATGTATATATGAAATTTTTTGGGGGGTTTCTTTACTTTCAAGATCCTGTTTCCTTGTAGGTTTGGAGGGAATGTGGTTGCCTACTCCCTTGGGCCCCTAATAAAAGTTCCAGCTCTAAGTTCTACCTGACAACCTGAAAGATTCTATTAACCTCTAATAATGCGTGTCTATCTACATGTATGTGTAAATACCCTAAATATCTTATGTTCTCCACTTTTTTAACACATTTTCAATTCATTTCCATCCTCACATGCCAGAGGTTTACACCATATAAACCCCATTTTAACGAACTACAAGGGAAACTGCATTTCCTGGGAAAACAGAATTTCTGTTGTTAAACAAGTCATATTCTCCTCTAGGGTACTAAATGCTAAAGGGAGAGAAATGTGGATGAATGGACCTTCTGCTGTTAATGCTGCAGCTTTGGGACCCCCTGGCTATTTGTTATACTCTTTCAAACTACCTTCTGCTGGTAGCTGAGTCAACTTGGCTGTAAGTAGAAGAAAACTCTTGTAAACATGGCCTCAGTTTTGCTTTTTATTCATTCCACCTACTCTTTTCCTGCTGTTGATACTTTCAACACAAAATTAAAGATACTTCATGAGTTCCCATAATGACTTTCCCCATCAGTAGTGATAAAGCCACTATTAAAATTCACCTGTCTAAAACAATAAAGACAAAAAAAAAACCCAACAAACCAACCGAAGACAGAAACCAGAAAACAAAACCAACACACAAAACCCACAAAAATCCCGTACAGATTTGGTCAGATAAGAATGTATAGGTTTTACAACTAATAGCCTCGTTTGCTATAGCCTCTGATGGTTTTCAGAATAAGGATAATTCTTCAGGTGGTATAGACTGCTGTAAGTATCTTGTTTAACTGCATTAATTCTCAGCAGCTTTTTATAACCCTATGCCTGCATCCATCATCAAGCTGCAAAAGCTGTATCGCCTACTGAATTTGAGTGGTTCGAGCAGTTGCTCGGAACCGGCTTCAACACACCCGTGTCCAGTCCTGGTATTTCGTGAAATGACATCTTGCCGTGGGCAGTGGTAGCTGACACTTCAACGGAATATTCGTTTGGCTGTAACTTTTATTAGTAAAAGTGGAGAGAAGGTGAAACCAACTGTGGTGCACCGAACCAATCACAAAGCTTTCTGAAAAGTGGGGTCTGAAAACAGAGTTGGGTTGGTTTTGATCACACAGGCTTTCACCTGCCTGACAACGGTGGAACTGAATCACAAACAAGTATGTCCTGGAATACTTGCTGTTAAATTTACCCTTTTTTGTTCATGTTTTCAGAAGTCGTGCTGTAGTTAACAAGTTGGTTAACTTAATGCAGCCTAGATATCTTTTTATAATTAATGACGCTTTAAAAGCTGTGGTGTGTTTCCGTATGGGTTTACACGTTACACCTGTGGACAGCATATTGCACGGCTCAGAACTCACTGTTCAGGTGCATATAAAACTTTTCCTTCACAATCCCGTTTCAATATGGAAAATGGTGTGGGTATGCAAGTTTGTGACAGAAATCTTAATCTTTTCCCTCATACATAAGCCAGTTTTCCTACATAGCATTGCATATTATATCTGTAACAACATTTATTGGAGGAGCTGGAATTTGATGTTAATGTAGTGTTAAGCGCTGGGCTGTTCAGCTACTCTGACTCTTCTGTTTTACATGGCATTGCTGTAACTTGACAAAGAAACATCTTCCACTGGATGATCTTCTGGAGCATGTACACTATCAAGTCACCATTTCAGTAGTTCAGAGATTAGTGTTACTGGGAACTTTGCCTTGACAAAAAATCGACAATGCATTTTTGTGCTTGCATTCTCTAAACACGCATGAGTGTACGTTAAATGCTGTACCTGCTGACCGCTGGTCTTTCCAATTGATACTAAATTTTTTTTCAATCCCTCTTCAGGAACGAGATCCTTTTTAAAGTTGCGAGTTATGTGTCTGGAAGAAGGCCAGGTTGGATGGGGCTCTGGAGCAACCTGATCTAGTGGAAGGTGTCCTCACCCATGGCAGAGGTGTTGGTACTAGAGCATCTTTAAGGTCCCTTCCAAACTAAACTATCCTATGGTGCTGTTTTAAGGTGGTAATAATTTTGCCATTACAAGAGTCTTGAATTACAGTTGAAGGTGGGAGGTGACTTTTAGCATGATTGTTTGCTTCTTTACATTCATAAAACTTAGATGCAGAAGTTAATCTCATGTCTTTATGCTCTAGGTTTTTTCTAAGTGTATTCAATAAAATTCTTATTACATGCTGCTTTCATTTAGTTGTGGAGTTTTCTTTTACTTTTTTTTACACTTTTTTTTTTTTTCTTCTTTCCTTTGGATTAGCAACACATTTGTTGAAATAAAATCTCAGTGAGCATTTTCCACCGGTCAGTCTGTAGGAGGGAAACTGTGTGACAAATGTATTTTTCCCCACCTGTTGGTTTCTTTCTTTGCCTGTTATTTTTAACACAACAGCCCAGACAAGACAGGTAAGTTTCTCAGCAATTTGAGTAAGTGTGGCCACTCAGATGCAACAATGCAACAAGTCCAACTGTGAATGTGCCAGAGCACCAAAACTTCTCATGTCAGAGTGTTTTATCGTTTTCTCCCAGATCTTTGAAAAGGATTTTCTTGCTGCTATGTGAGCACAGTGGCATTGTTCAGCATTTCTCTTGCTGTTATTTCTCCTCAGTAATATTTTGCTTTAGGGCACAGACAATTAAGTTTAGAGTGTTTATTATTGAGCCATTGTACTGACACACATTGTCTGGAGACTGCAGTGTGGCTGGGCCATGACCATGGGGCTGCTTCTCTCTGAGCTCATCTGCTATGGCCCGGGACACCCAGGCACTAACTGAGCAGCTCTGCAAGCAGATCTGCTGCACTGCTGCCTTTGGGACAAGTGGGGGAGCCAGGGTGTCCCTACCACCCTGGGGCTCGCAGCTCTCACCTCTTCTTCCCCCTGAGGAGCAGGCAGGGGGGCTTTGCTAACATAGCCATCGGTCTGGCCCTGGCTGGGCATCACTTGGCACAGCCGCTGACACCAACCACTCAGGCACCTCTTGGGGCTTTGGAGCTTTATTTCCCTTCACTTTGTCTCTAGCCAAGTGTTTCCTTCATTTCTCAAATTTGCCCTCCCAATTCTCCAGCAGGACTGGGGCTGAACATCAAGGGGATCTGGGCTGGGTTTGGGCAGGACTGGCGCTCGGCATTGACTAAAATTTTGAAAGCTCTGGGCAGTGGTGTGGTTGGCTGGAGGGCCAAGTGTGGAGGTCCTTCTCCTTGTCCTGATCATCCTCCTCCTCCTCCTCCTTCTCCCACCTCCCCGAAAAACACCCATCCTGCAGACTGTGGGCTTCCTTTAGCCACCACCCCCAATTTTCATGGGGCTGATAGTCCAGCCCCTCCTGAGCACCTCCCATCTGCCCATACCGGTCAGGGAAGGGCTTGGGAGGCTACTGTGTGTCAAAATGGGAATGTGCCTGCTCCGTGGTACCACAACGGGGGACTCTGCCTGCCCCAGGAAGTCACAAAGTAGGGCTCTGCCTGCCAGGCTATGAAAGAGGGGGTGAGGGCCACATCAGTGGTGACACAAAGCATCATATCATCCTGCATTTGGTGGCTAGCAAAGGAAGCCATGGGGGGACAAAAGTCAGGGACTCCCTGCTCTTTGGTCCACTGCCACATTGATGATAACACAGCACAACCCTAAAGCAATTCCTAGGAAGGCAACCATGGAGGTTGCTGTGCTGGTGGTAAAGCAGCTGCTCATCTCTAGGGAACAGAAGAAACCTGCCATCTTCTGGGGATTCTCATTTCTTGCAGTGCTCTCATCGGCCACATCTGGAGGACCAATGGGAACATTAGGCCATCCAGTGCACAACTGTTCGGCTTTCAGCGTGGTTGCTGTGGCTGGGAAGTTTTCTGGCTCCCCCAGTGCTGATGCCTGGAGACACACTCCCACCCAACAAAGCTTAGAAGGCCAGAGGATGAGCATGGGGGAGAGTGAAGACTCTTGACCAGCGGCTCCTTTGAGAGACTTGAACATACCCCATCTTTGCAGCAGGCAGTGCCACCCCCAGCTCTCCCAGCCCATGAGGGGACATGTCAGGCCCTCTCAGGAGACACCTGAGCCTTGGCTTCAGGGCCTCTTTTCCTCCGTCAGCTGCGCACTTTCCTCTTGGATGACCTTAGCTAAAAGGATTCGGTTCAACTTTCCAGGAGAAAAGATGGAAAACCAGTGCTAAGCCCGTGAGATCAGCAAAGCCAGAGCACTCACCCCTCCACCACCAGGCAGGCTGCGGTGCAGCATCCAGCTGAGAAGCTGGAGAAGTCCTCCCAGTGGGCACACCTGGAAGGAAAGAGCCAGAGAAGTTCCCATCATCTCCTGTGATCACCACTGGTAGCACTGGGTGGCAGAAGCAGTCAGAGGATGATGTAAGCAGAGGGCACCCACAGGCAGGGCTCTGTCCTCATGCCTGCCCAGTCCCCTGGCTGGATGACCCTTGGGCTTGGAGCTGGTAGCTCCCACCTGGAGAAAAGCCATGACATACCACCCAAGCCATCTGCCACAGGCAGCATTCTGCCCTGCCTTGCCTGCAGGTCCGCGCTGCCAGGGGCCAGTCTCTGCTGGGCTGCTGCTGCTGCTGCCACTGCCAGGCTTCTCTGTGGGGCTGCTCCCACCCGCTCCACTTCCCTGTATGGCAAGGAATGACACAGCCGTCAGTTCACTGGCTTCCCCCTGGTGGAACGGGGAATAGAACTGGAAGGATAAAAGTGAGAAGGAAACTTGTGGGTTTAGATTTAAAAGAAAACAATAATAAAAAAGAAATTTTAAAAAAATATTGAAAGGGGAAAAAAAATGCAACAAACAGAGAGAAGAAATTAAAAGTCAAGAGGGGGTCCAATATGGCCTGGGTGGATGTGGACTCCCTTCTCTTCACCTTGTCTGCTTAGTGCCCAAGGAACTGCTCTTCATTGGACTCTTTGAGGGAACTAGCAGCTGCTTCTCAGCAGCAAGCCCAGGCTGTACAGGAAGCCCAGGAGCTTCACACAGGGCATGGCATCCAACATGGCCCTGGGGACCTTTTTCCTCCATCAGCTGCATACTTCCCTCTAGGAGGACTTTAACTGAGAGGAGTTGGTTCAGTTTCATGGGAATAAAAGACAGAAAACCACTGCTCAACCTGTGAGCTCAGTAGAGCCAGAGCACTCACCCCTGGAACTCCAGACAGGCTGTAGTGCAGCATCCAGCTGAGGAGCTGGAAAAGTCCTCCTGATGGGCACCTCTATGTTTGGCTACATAAATCGATAGGACAAATTGAAGCATTGGCAAGTGTTATAACAATTGTTTTATACGATTTAACAAGAATGACCCTTGACGATCGTTCAGCTTCGGATTGACTGTTTGTACACAAACATGGTGTTTGTGGATGTTTGAAACTGAATGATGGCAACTGTTCTGTTCATATTGCAAACGTAACTAAAATCTTGAAACAACAGCTTCATGCTATTTAGAAAGTAGCTAAATCAAGTTGTGTATTAATAGAGGGAATGGAAATTGGATGGTTGAATAAATATCCTCCCCAACAGGATGGTTTCAAAATCTATTACAGGCATTGAATTACCAGGTAATTCTCTTGTTCGTATGTATTAGTAGTTCAGAAGGCAGGTGACACTTGCCAAAGTGTAGAGTTCTGATAGGTCTCAGAGGGGGGAATTGATATCAATGCCCCAGAAAAGATTAGAAGTTTGGAAGATGTGGTTTGTTATAGATTGGAAGATATGGTTATTGATACATATTTTAAGTTAGTTAAGGTCAGCATAGGAATAGCCTGCTTTGGCTTTTGCAGTTATGTACCTAGTAACATGCTTAGCAGTGTACTTTTAATTACAAACAGGATTTAGTCATCAATGAGAGGGTATCTCTTTCTAGAACAAAGGCTATAGGAAGAATAATGAGTTGACCAACCAACTAGCCATGAAGAGTGGTTGTGGACTGCCATCATCTAAGTGAAACTGGGTGAAAGGTAATTCCAGCAGGGGGAGATCATGACCACCAACTTGTGGACCACAGACTCCAGTTATACCACATCCTCAAAAGAACAAGGAAATAAGTAGTTAACAAAATAGATAGAGCATGCGCCATGATTTACACAGCAAGCAAGGGTATTTTGACCAATCATATAGTTGAGTGACAGCGCCTAGGTATAAGAGGAATATGTTTGAGATGTTATGTATAAATAACTGATGGTTTCAGGTATTGGTGTGCTGGTTTTGCCCCGGCACCCATGACTGTGTGCTTAGCATGTTGTCCTAAAACTGGATTCTTTACCCAGTGTGCAAAACCCAATCCACACACAGAGAGGAAATATATCAAGTTTATTACAATCTTGTACATTCTGCCAGGCTGTCGGATCTGCTCGCCGACAGTGATTCCAAGCTGGACAGGGAGCCCAGGTGCTCCATGCTGGGCTCCTCCACTGGCTCCTTCACACCCTCACTGGACTGAGCGTCAACGACAACTGTTTCCAGGTCATCTGGATCTCCGAAGTAGTCCCTGTGAAGAGAGGAGGCTGCTGAGGCCCTCAGCTGTGGATGGGACAGAGGGACTGTCCTCCCCAGCACAGTCCAGGGCTGGCCAGGCTCATGCCACCTGCTCCTGTCCAGGCCAAGGCCATTGGTGCCAACACTGGCTCCAGGCTGAACATGTTCCCAAGAAGGCAGCCCAGGAGGTCACAGGCCAGCTAGAGCATCTGACAGCAGCAGAAACCTCAGCAGAGCTATTTGGCCAGACACTAACTTGCCACTCCACAGCCATCTGACTACAGAAATGCTCTGTGGCTACACGCGGCCACCACAGGAAGCCATGGGGGAACAAAAATCAAAGACTCACTGTCTTACATACCTGATACACCAGTTCAGGACACAGTCACAGACTAACAAGAGTATCACAGCAACCACGACCACTACTATGCAGAGAATATGCCTTCGCTTGTCTTCAGAAGGAAAGGCACTTGCAGAGGTCTGGGGATTGGCAGTGGTTCCAGTGCTCTGGAGATTTTCAATGTTTCTGCTCAACTGCTGGTTCTCAACGACATTTGCAGAAGCAATGGCAACATTAGTCCATCCTGTGCACCACTGCACAGAAAACACAGGGAGCCCAGGAGAGAAGTGCTCCTGTGGCAAAACAGAAGGGACTTTCCTAGGTGGGAGTGGACTCCCTGGAGCTGACACCAGCTCTGACCTCAAGCCCAACAAGCCCCTGGCTCAACAGCCAGCACCAGGAGCAGCTCAGGCTGCAGAGGACACAAGGAGCTTTGAAAGGTCCAGAGACCCATGTCACGTCACTAAGCCCAACCCTCTCCTGCTCTGCTCTTCTCTGTGTCTGTGCATTGGCAACATGAGGAGCCATTTGTGCTTCACACAGAAAG
>WTSP01016915.1:0-13260 GCA_025331215.1 Actenoides lindsayi
CCTCTTTCTTTTCCCCCCCCCCCCCCCCCCCCCCCTTCAAAATCCTAGTGAACTCGTGATACCCGCGCCTGCCATCCCTCTTTTTTCTCACCAAACCCATGCTGTGGCACAGTGCACAGCACTGGCAGCAGCCTGGTGACTCCGCTTTGGCTGAAGTCGCAGAGGATTAAGTGTGGGTGCAAGGCATGTTTATAGGATGCTCCGTGAGAATATCCTTGCTGTTCCAGCGGCAGTAAAACAAAACTTTGTTTCCATATTCATCATATTTAACTCTTTGCTCCGAGGGAGGTTTGGAAGCACTTGTGTAAGAATGGGAACGGTGCAGTGACAGATACTGGTCTCTCCAGAAAGACACATCCTGAAGATAGGTACATAGAAGTCATTTACATTTCATTTTACTGCATTTCTTCCCTGTGCTCTCGAGTTACAAATATCACTTGTTGCTGTTACTCTGGCTGTAGCATCTGTGTTTTCTCTGTGGGTTTATTTTCCATTTGATGTCTGTCGCCGTTGTGGTTTGTAACCCCAGAGATCAGCGGGTTGTATGGGGTGAGCGTTGTCTGTGCCACTACAGAGCCAGTGCGCATCTGCAAACTGAGGAGCCCTGCTGAAAACAGCAGCAGAAATCTCTGTACGGCACCTGCTGTGTTGTTCACCTGCTCCATGCCCCAAATTCCTGTGCCTTTCCATCTTTTTGGGTTCCTTTATGTAAGAGCAGCACTCTCCTCTTACTGGATATGTGTAAGAGCAGCAGACCTGTGAAGGAGGATTGTCTGTAGCCAAGTAGGAGCTCTTTGACAGGTAGTGTGCTTGTGCAGTCCCCTATGGGTCTAGTTCTCATCCAGTTTACGCACCCACGCACCAGATACCTGTAATTCTCTTTTTTTTTTTTTTCTTGCCTTGCCCTGCCATAACTAACAGCATCATTGGATGAAAACACCCCGGCTGCAGACAATCATGAAACAATAGCTGAGCAAACACAGCTGGACCCAGTAAAGGATGTGAGTCGTGCCTCTGAGGAGCCAAAGACAGGTGAGCATCCCCCAGGAGAGGAGGCTGCAGCCGTCATTCTGGCCCTAGAGGGGAAGATCCATTCGGTAGGTAAAAGGGAGGAGCCGGAGGGCACCGAGCCCCTGCCTGCAGGAGAAGAGGAGAAGAGCTCTGAGCTGCCCTCCACATGGCAAGAGGAGAGCAGCGGGCCTTCACCTCCAGCAGCAGGAGAAGAGGCTGGGCCACCATCACCAGGGCCAGCAGAGGACAGTGGGCTGGTGGAGGGCAGCGACAGCTCTGTCGTGGAAATCATCGAGAAAGTACATATTGCTGAAGAGGACCACCTCAGTGAGGGTAATGCTTGTGCTTTCATAAACTCAGCAGGCCAGATTCTGTCTCCAGGGACCTGTGCATGGCTCCTTTGGACTTTACTGAGAGCCTCACATGGGCTTCTAGAGTCAGCATTTGGTCCAGGGAGTCTGTACAATGTGGGGCGTAGAAGAATGTGGCTGGGGAAGCCTCAGACTCGCAAGTCCAAGCTGTCATGAATTTAATCAGCATTTCCAGTCATTGTCACTGCCGTTTCATGTCCTGTTTGTTCTTAGCAGATGAAATGCCCCACCATGCCCCTCATTTAAAACTTTGTGTTTCTGTGTAGCTCAGACAGGTTCCTTAATATTTGCAGAGACCGAAGGCTCTGTTACTTAATCACGTGTGTGAACTATACAGCAGCTGTCCCTGTGCAGATGAAGTTGGAGGATGCGTGCCTGGATGTAGAAGACAAAGCATCTCTGATGCCCCTTTGGCATATCCTGTCTGCCCTAGAAGCTTGGCTGCTGCACAAGCAGGATAGAAATAGTAGTGGAAGGACATAGGGCTGGGCTTTCCAAAACTGTTTGTAATGAAGTCTCATCTTGTGTAAGCAGTAAGTGACTGGCTGCTAACCTGTAGAACACATAGGCCTGCCCAGCTGGAAACTGCAATGCCATTAAACCCATCTCTAAGCTTCAGGTAGTGCTGGAGGCAGAGCAGCGTGCCCTGGATGGTGTGGTGGGACCTCACGTCCACGGAAACGCACGTACAGCTGCCTGTTTGCCTCAGGGTCAGGTTGGGAGCTGTGACCATTAGGTTAGGGTCCATTCCTGCTGCTTGCAGGGTGAGGGAACAAGGCTTTTGGGGTAAAAAGAGTTTTGCTCTGATTTGTTCCAGTCTAGAAGGAATATTTTAACTTGTGGGCGTTATCTTCCCATGAGGAAGAAGGGACCTTCCATTTTTATGTTGTGGTGTTTAGACAGTTAACATCTGTTTGGTTTTCCTTCATTTTTCAGTAGCTGTGTCAGTAAATTAATTTGGTAGCTGCTTCCTAGGGAAAGCAGAGTTTCAGCCAGGCTGACATGTTGCCATGTGTTCTGTCTCCTTCCAATTGCAAATAAATCTGCACATACATAAAATAAAATACAGGGGTAACAATTTGAACGGAAATAGTACTCACGATGTGTATTGAATAGAGTGCCAAGGAGGTTTTGTGAAAGCATCAGGAGATCTCTATGGGCATGAGGCAAGAATGTGGCTGGATGTTGGGAACATCCTCTTTGTTCCCTACGGATTCGTTCAGGGGGTACCTTGGTAAGGGGCAGACAAAGGAGAGCTGGCAAAGTAAATTCAGGTTTACAGAAGAGCTGGGGCACTTGGTGCTCTTGCCAGTGGATCCCATTCCCAGGTGAGATGGGAGAACAGGTGGAAACTGAGCTGCTCAGAGAGGCAGTAAGTGGAGGGCCTGAAACAAGAGAAGAAACAGGAGAAGCTGTGGATAGTATAGCGGTGACAGAGATAAGCACGTTGACAGAGAAGGGAAGGGCTGCCTGTGTTATGGTGTAGGAGACAGAAAAGACTGTGCTGTCCTTAATGAGCATGTCTTGTCATCCCACTGCCAGCACACAGCTGCTCTCTGCATTTTAATATGAGAGAGAGTCTTTAATATTTTTGCTTACACGAAGAGCTATTTGGTTTTTTGGAAGCAATCCATTGGAAGTCATGCTTTTTACACGGGTCATCCTTATAGAATATATGAATCTTATCAGTGACAAATTTTCCCTCTTTGGGGAAAATGATAGACTGTAACATGCAGTCTTGGAAAGTAAAACCCTGTGTTAAATTCATGACTCTGCTCAGTATTATTTGCATGCTTGTTTTTATGAGCTGATGCCTTAATGCTGCTTTGATTTCTGGGCCACGCCAGACAGTCATTTTTAGATCCCCTCGTTCTGCTTATCAGCTGAAATCAGCAGTGTAGCACTGGGATGAAAGCACATTGCCCAGCAAATGCTGCTGGCTGCTTCAGGTCCACAGGGAACATCCTTATAGAACTGGGTGAAGAGCAGATACCCCCTTCACTCTGTGGTGCTTCCAGGGAACTTTCACTTTGAATTTCTGTAAGATTTAGTAAATATCAGATTGTACCCTCAATTAATTGCTAAAATAATTTTTTCCATGTGTTTCAGAGACAGCTAATAACAAGGAATAGAAGTAATGTCTCTATGAACATCCTCTTCTTGGGCCTGTTCTTCTGTCTGCATGAACATTTATCAATTTTATTGGGTTGGGAAAATAGAAAAGCTTTTATGGATTGAGCCACAAGCCACAGACATGAATACAAGGCGTCAGAAAAAGTTTTGTATATTTTTGTGAAGTCAAGCTGCTGAGACTTCAAGTGTTTGAAGTACCTGAACTTTCCCCGCCCTGCCCCGGAGTGCCTTCTGTACATGGCTGGGGCAGCAGGACACTTTTCCAACAGCAGTGTAACAATTCAGTTTTCAATTGAGACTTTTTTTTTTTTTCAGTTCCAGATGACTAACTTCAAACCTTTGAAACCTTCAGCCACCTTTATATAGGGTGAAGAATCCAGTGTAGCTTCTTTTTCTGTTTTTAATGGCAGCATGCAGGCAATTTGTCCACGTGCCTGGAATACGGGCGTATGGAGCTGCTGAAGCTCGTAGCATGTAGAGGACTGAAGGTGAAAGTGCCCATTTGCCAGGCTGTCACTGGGCACAGGGGGTCAGTTTTCCAGAAGATGTAAGATAAATGGGTGCAGTGTCCAGGACACAAGCAGGTGTCTGCTACTCACTCTCCCTTTTTGAGTATCTATTTATTGAAAGACTAGCAGTACGATACATGGGATGACTTCAGCAAAAACGGGGAGAAGAGGTCATTTTGAACTAAGAGTAGGTTGGTTTAGTCTTAAGAATCCTAGCACACTTAAAATATAACTTCACAGCTATTAACACTCATGGTGATTAATAACCTGTCTAGCTTTGTAGCTCCTCGCGTATATTTGTGACTTCGAAAACTGATTTCTAACCAGAGACACACATAAGCCTGTTTGCAAAGGAGAGATCATCTATTGCTTCCCTGGAGTGCTGTCCTCCAGGAGAAGTTTGCTACCAGGGACTCTCCTGGTTATTTTCCAAAAGGCTAAATAATCATTGTGGAGCTGAAGCTGAATAACAAAGCTTTCAAACAAATTTCCTGTGAAAACAGGCCCTGAACAGAGTTGGTGTTACGGATCAGCTAGAGAGCAAAAATTTGTTCTGATGGTGAATGTTGCAAAGGGACTGTATATGATCTATGACTGGGCTTGTGGTTACAGGATTACAGGTTACAGGATTCTCTGGCATAAGGCAGTAGAACACAGAGTTGACTTTGGTTTGTATTCAATAATTTAATTGATATCCTTGGCTGTCAGCCTTTTGAGTAAGCTGATACTCCTTGGCTGTATCACTAAATTTAAGGATTTCTGCTTATCAGCACTCTTATGAACTTGTCAGCTTCATTTGGTGTCACCTTCCTGTAGGCAACACCATAAATTTGTAGAACCAAAATGCATACTTTTTTTTTCTTTTAGGTATTTTTTGGATAGATGGATGTTGCAGGTTTTGGGTATTTTTACTAGCCCTCTATGATGAAGAAGTTAAACAGCTAGCTCTGTTAAAGATCTCTAGATACTAAAGTGGGAATTTAAATTCAAACAGAGGTAGGTCCAACTTTTTGGATCAGTAGTATTAGCAGCAACAGAGGAGACTGCACTTGGAAATAAAATATGAAGATACAAGGGAGTCAAGATAACCTGCTCACCTCAGAGCCACTCTTTCCACCACTGCTGTTGTAAGGAAGACAGATGACAATACACATTCTTACCTCACCTTTCAACTTTTTCAAGTCACTAAGCAATGCTAATTGGAAACAAGAGGAATATAAACTGGGCAATGACTCAATGAAGAAGCAGTCGTCTTTGGTCCTTACATATTTTGTGATTATAACAAATCAAAGCTATTTTGCTTTTTCCTTTCTAAAGTATGCTTGATGCTGTGCTAAACATGAAATGTTCAATCATTTAAATTGACCACAAGATCAGAATTTGGATGCTATTGGATGCTGAACATCCCTACCGTTGAGAAATACACTGGGGCTTAGCATTCCTGGTCTGTGAGCTACCAAAGCACATACCATGCATAAAGGGCTGAAATACGTGTGATTATTTGCCTCTGCAAACTTGTGGACGTCGTGGAGGTAAGAGCTTTCTCATGCTAAAGGCTGAGAAGAGGATATGCACTTGTGTGGTTTGGTTTTTGGTTGGTTTTTTTGTTGTTGTTGTTTTTTCTCCATAATCAAAATACAAACCCATCTTCAGAACTGTTTATCAAAAGCTAGACAATCTTCAGCCGTTAACTTCATCCAAGGTAGAGGAAATCATTCCATGCCACAGAGTGTGCTGGGCAGGACAGTTGCAGGAACAAACTTCATTTCCAAGATAAACAAATTTAATTTCCAAGATAGCAAAAAAGTTCTGGTAGGAATTTTGTTTCAGTTACCAATAAACAGAGCTGTGGAAGAGGTTAACTTTGCAGCCTGTCAGCTCTGTGCAGACACACGTGCATGTGGTGTTAGGATCTCAGAAGACAGTTGGCAGTCTGGCTGGCTAGGATTGGCTTCTTTCACTCAGTGTGGAACTTCTATCAGGTACAATCTGCAGCAAGAGCAAGCTGCTTGTAGCACAAGATTAGGGTGGTTTAAGGTTGGTTATGTACTTCAACAGAAAGTGAAGTTTTAATGAAACTAGGGACTGAAAATTTCAGTATTGCTTTACTTTTGCAGAAATAGAGAACCTGTTTTGTTGTGTTGGTTTTTTTTAAAGTTACATGTGATTGAAACAAATCTTGAATGGTGAAATGAGTATGCCACCAGCTGAATCACAGCTTCCTATTTTGCATGCTAGCAGCTCAGGTTAGCAAACGAAAAAAGCTAAGTTTAACTTACCTCTAGTTAAAACAGGGTTTAGTAAATGCTTGTGTACTTTGCTGAAGTAAGACCTAAGAGATATCGATACTTGCTTTTCATATTGCAGAATTACAGGGCTTTTACTTTTTGTTTTAAAGAGCAGAATGCAATAAGTCTGCTTACAAAAAATAAAAGCTTTAAACATGTCTATGGAAGGCTGATTGATTGAGAACTGCTATGTTGTAGTTGTAAATAAGAGAGTTTATTTCATTTATTCTAGAATACATATTTAGATCTGAGCCATTCAAGAAACTGTGCAACTGGTCTCCAGCTAAAAACTACAGAACCATAGAGCTAAAAGTGGATTTTAGTTCATGAATTTTTGTGGATTGCCACCTACTTAGCGATACAAACATTTTTAGTGGAAGTAATGAATTGTGTGTGTTAACTGCATCCAACATCCACTTATTTTTCCAAGTGTTTCACTTACATTTCAGTCTCAGACTGTACCTTACTGCAGAAAGCAATGGTGTATTCACACCCCTCCCTTCCTACCAGTGAAGGCACCCAAAGGAGTTCTGTAAGGCACTTAACATCGGCAAACTGACAAGTCAGCACAAAGGAAAAAAAAATTAATCACAACTGCCACCTAGTGTTAGGTTGAAGGCTGGCAAAGCATAGCACAAGTAAGGCAGGGGAGAATAACGTGAGAGGCAAGAAGGGGTTAACCATAGCGATTACACAAGGCTGAATTTACCTCGTGTTCAACACTGCTGAAATCTGCTGAAGGTGAACTTTAACTAAATCTGCTACAAATTAGTGGAAATATTCCCAAAAAGTAATCATGAGTAAGCAAAGACGTAACAGAGGAACACAAATGTAAGTTAGGAAGCAGTTTACATTTAACTCCATTCCATTATGTTAATCTTAACGGACCAAGTGACGCCACATTTGCTCTGTGTTTCCTAAAAAGTCATATTCATTTTTCTTAAGCAATTGTTTCCATATGAAGAAAAGTGAGTCCCAGCAGTAATCTGTTCTACAACAAGTTTAAAACAGTTCGGAAACAAATTCCCTGCAACACAGATGTAGGCTAAACAATTCAAGTGTTCTGTTTTCCCATTTCTGTCATTTTTTATTTAAAATTATTACTAAAAACCTGCTAGTACAAATCATTACACTTTTCCATGTCCAGATCACCCACAGTGTAACTGTCATACAGGCACCCAAACGTGTACTTTTAATACCTGAATATCCACTCACCACCACAAAGTAAGGCCCTGTCCTGCAATGAAGCTCAGTTGATTTAAGCAGGACTCCCAGAGGTTTCAGGATTTGCTGGCAGATGACTCACTGTAAGCTCCTATTTTAGATAATCCAAGGCCACAGCCCAGAAGAAAGCAACTTTCCTTGTTAGGTTTACTGATTTCAACTGTGTGTAACTGTTAACAGCTAACCGTAGGAAGAGGATGTAAGAGAAAAGTATTAAATCTAGAACTGCTGTGGTGGGATAGTCAGTCTCCATTTATAGTCAGGCTGAAGCATCTTGGAGGGGTCCCTGAATGGCAATAGCTTCAATCTCAACTCGGGCACCCTGTGAGAAAACAATGAAGAAATGTGTTAGGAATCTAGTATATCTCTCTTGTGAAGCAATTTGATGTGTAACACAACCTTGTAAGAAGCAAGCTGCAGCTGAGGGAGATCATACTTCTGGCAGTTGTGTTACTACTTTAGCAATGGTAAGTAAGACTGAAAATTCACCTTACTCTTCCTTAAGTGCCATAACTCCTTATTTCTCGTGTTGTAGCCATCTTCTACCATAAAGAAATATCTCTTACATTCTCTTATCATGTGTGGGAATAAGGCTGATATACTTAGAAAAAAAACTAAGTACTTAAGAGTCTTCATTTTAAAATAATTGCAGTTGAAGCTGTTGCAGAGTAAGAAAAGCTGCCAGAATACTTCAGATGTAAGGAATTGCAGAAAATTCACTTTTTATTGTAGGCAGAAAAGTGACACTTACTTTGGGCAAAGCAGCAACCTGGTAGGCTGCTCTGGCTGGGAAGTTTGTCTTGAAAACTGTAATTTAAACAGAAACATCCACAAATCACTTAACTCTGCTTGATAGAACACAGTTCAAAGTAATCTGTATACAATGCAGTCATGGGAGCAGTTTTAGGTTCAAGGCTACAAGACAAATAGTCTTCCGTGCCAGGTATCATTTCCCCCTTGGCTTTTGGTCCCTGACTGCTCTAACATCTCAGCAAGCTACCCTTCACCATCAAGAAGCCAGCTATGGTCGTGATGTAGTGGCCAGTGATAAGCTGCATTCTGCTGACACCAGCTTGGCTGAAAGATTAAATCAGAACGGTGATCATCCAGTTGCAAACACCAGGGAGTGGGGAAGTTGGCATTAAGTTCAGAAATGGTAATTTCAGGGTCCTGCACTGACAAGACAGGATTATAAGGTCTTGGAGGTGGGTGTTGGTCTCTTCTCCCAGGCAACAAGTGATAGGACAAGAGGAAACAGCCTCACGTTGTGCCAGGAGAGGTTTAGGTTGGACATTAAGATAAATTTCTTCACCAAAAGGGTTGTCAAGCGCTGGAGCAGGCTGCCCAGGGAAGTGGTGGAGTTGCCATCCCTGCAGGTATTTAGAGGACATGTGGACATGGTGCTTAGGGACACAGTTCAGTGGGGCACCTGACAGTGTTAGGTTAATGGTTAGACCCGATTAATCCTAAAGGTCTTTTCCAACCTTATGATTATATGATCAAAGAACAGCAACTGCTTTCTTGAACTACAGGGAGGAGGCAACAAGTAACTCTCCAGCTAGTCTGGTTTTACTGTGCTTAAAGACACGCACAACTCCATTTTAACATGCAGAAGACTGCTGATAGCTCATCAAGAAAAGATTTCATTCAAGATCAGATGTTACTATCTAATTAAAACCCAAAACTATATAAATAAGGAACTTATATGCATGCTCTCCCATTTTTTTTTCTGCACAGTATGGCTCATTGGAATCACCTATTTCAGCCTACATTGGGTTTTTTTAACCAAATGTTTTCTTTTCAAGTGGAAGCGTGGCTCTTCCTTACATAAACAATGAGCCTTGTGCCATAACAATAGTGCACAAGTCCTTCAAAGATACAAATTGGCTTTAAAGAAATGGAGAAACACAATCTGAAATTAAGCATTTGAAGGCTGCCTACAGTGGAGTTACATTCAGGACCTAATCAGCATCTCTCAAGGTCAAGAAGCATGGAAGAGCAGCGTGGGGAGAGCGGGAGTTGATCCTCAGATGAGTTATTGGGATGGTAGGACACAAATCCACAAGAAATTAGGCTGTGCTTGATCTGGTGCTTGCAAATGAAGTTTGTTTTTTTTAAAAAGGTAATGTTTCTACTGGAATCTCAAAGAATCTGGAACTACATCACCTGAGTCATTAAAACACTTGGCTTACCGTGAACATAATTTGTTCCCCAAGTCATACAGGTAAAACAAAACCAAAACATCTACTTACATTGTTTGTAAATATCGTTAATGTCATTGAAGTCCTTCATGTCTGCCATCAAAACCGTAGTCTTGACAACTAGAAATTACATAAATGCAGTTATTTTAGGCCTCTGACTTCAACAAAAGTTGAAAATCCTCAGTGCGTTTCTTGCTTTTTTTTTTTTTGTAAATTTCTCTCAAGTATTCTAAACATTTGAAAAGTTTTGCAAACAGGTACTGAGCTTTAAAGCTACCACCTAAAAACCCTGAGTACCTAGTATGTAATAACACTTTAAGGAATTAGACATTCCTGACCACCTCTGAAAATACCTGGTTTATATTTCATGCTGAGCCAAATTCTTCCACAAGGCACAGAACTGATAAGCAGGTCAATTAAACAAGCTGTTGTAAGCCAACTGTTGGCAATGAATTATATCGTATGTAATAATCTGCTGCCAAAAAGTCTGTAAAAGGCCTGAAAATACCTAGTCTGTGCTAGATTTATTTTTTTTTTTTTAACCATGACTGTCCAAACCAGCATTAATCCTTGTCTGGCTCCCCTATCAGAGTCCTCCCCCCCCCAAAAAAGGATTAAAAGCACCTAAGAGATTAACACCATAGATACAAACCTGCTTTTACCTGGAGCAAAGCCTCAACTGCTTACCATGCCTGCAGTCAGCTGCAGCTCTGTCTACAGCTGAGCTGCAAGGTAAATATATTAGTACCATGGGCAGAAACTTTTGGTGAAAGGCAGTTTTCCATTGATACCCATTGCAAAGACTTGCATGGTGGGTTCTTCCTTTTACTTTTTTAACCCAGACTCATGATTCCTTTTGTTCCTTCCAGCTATTGATAACAACTGAATGTTTAGCAAACAGCTTTCTTCTTTTTTTTTTTTTCTTAAAAAAGAGGTCACTTTATGTTGGGTTTTTTTTTTACCCAGGTAAAAACAAGCACTTGTTTGCCACCATCACAGCAGCACTTACCATTGCTGTAGTCACAGCCTGCAGCTTTCAGGATTTCTCCCATGTTTTTTAAAGCCTAATGGAAAATGTGAAAAAAGTCCTTTAACTGTCAGCTGGGTCGTATTTAGGTAAGTACATAACTGAGTTGTACCTTGGCTGCATCCATCCTAAAGTACAAGTTCACCCAGCAAATCTTCAACAGTCCTCAGCGGGTAAGCAAAGTCAGGAATTAATAAAAGGGAGCTTCTAATAAACCACAAATATTAGACTACCCATTCACTAGATGAAAGTTCACGATGCAGCTCCATCTCATCCTGTCACAGCACTGCTTTCTGCTGGGGGACCAAATCTTCCCCTGACTCAAGCCAGGGATTTTACTGAGGTCTGAACCTTTGTTACAAACATTGATTCTTTCCTGCTTCCCTGCAGGAAATACAGGTTGCTCCCTGACCTCCAAGGTGTTTGGATGGAAAACGACAGGGTAAAGATGGAATTACTTCCTCCTGCTTTTCCCTCATCTTGGGGGATGTAAGTGGGCTCTCTAGGTCCCTTCAACTTCTCTTCAAGTCCATCTTTAACTAAGCGCATGCCAACTCTAGTGCAAGTTTATTGCTAGAAGACATTTTACCTGCTTAGCTTCTTCTTTTGCCCCTCCAGAGACAAGCTGCCCGGTGGAAGGTTCTGTACCTATCTGTCCTGCAATGTACATCGTCCGGTCCACCAGCACTGCCTGGCTGAAAACACAAGGGACATTGTAGGTTTACTGTTTCCCCATCAAAACATTTAACTGTCCGAAAGCGCGTTTCACATTTTCTTCAGTCATTTATGGTATCTCAGAAAAATAAGAGGACTGAGGTTACGCGTTGCACAAGCCTGCACAAGCAGCCATGCATTCACTCTGCTCACGCTCTTGGCAGGCCTGTGATTAGGCCGCGTATGGAAGCGCATCGCTCTGTTTTGAGGAAATAAACCCTGTTTCTCGCAAAGGCACAAGCAACACAACACACACGCTTCTTTAATTTTAGCATCTTTCCTATCATGGCCTGCTTTGTTGAAGGCACAGGCCCCCAGACCACAAACTTCTGTTTCTATTCGAAGCACAGAGAACCACGCAACAAGAAGGTAGGAGTGAAGCTCGGAGAAACTTCAGCCACACCAACCCCAAAGGCACTTTAACTGCGGATGTATCCTTTAACTAAGGCCAGTTGTAGCTACTCATTAATCTCTGGCTCAGCAGAGATCTGAGCCTAAGGTCATTCAGGTTTCAGTATGCCTAAGCGCATAACGGGATGGCCATCATGACATTAGCAGAACATCATCCATCGGAGAGGCGGTGTTAAGAAGCATGCTCTCGAAAGACAAGGACTGCAAAGCTGATCAGATCTTCTTTACACGAATGGTTGTTGATTAATGAAACCATCTCTACTGTGTCTTTTACAAAGTCTAGCACCATTAATGAGATATATACACACATACACACACGTGTCTCTGTATGTAGGTAGCTACCTACCTATCTCAAGGTACTGGAGACGGGATGCAGTAAAGGAAATACAAAAACACGGTAAAGAAAAGTTCAGCAAAAAGCGTACTGATGGGCTGTATCAGAGGCAGGAGCACAGCCTGCACGTCCCACCCTTCGTTCCGAACAAAGCCCTCGACCCCCTGTGACCGCGCGCAGCCCTCGCCGCAGAGGCGCAGCAGTCGCTTCTGGTGCGACCTTTGCCCGCCGGACTTTGACACGCTCCCCGAAACCTGCGGGAGCGAGTTAGCGACGAACTCACCGGCGGCAGACCCAGCGTACGATCCACAGAGCGCGTGAGCGGCGGTGTTCCGTCGAGAGCTACCCGTAAGTACAGAGACCGTTGGAGCACGGCTAACCCGGAGCAGGAGCGGAGAGCGGTGCCGACGGCCAGGCCAGCGCTGCCTGCATGCAGCCGAGGGGCCGTCGCCTCGGACGCTCTCCTGAGCTCAAGCCATGCCAAGCCTCTGGCTGCCATCCACCATCGTTCCCTGTCTACCGAAATTAACCGCCGGGTCCTCCTGCATCGCTGCTTTGTAGTGCTCTGCCTTTATAATCCCCATGGTGCCCTGCCTTTATAATCCCCATAGCTCTCTGCCTTTATAACGCCCATACTCTGCCTTTATAATCCCCATAAAGAGCACAGAGTTCGAAGCTCTGAAAGCTCAAGCAATGGAGACAAACCCGCCCCTAAAAGGTGCCCCAAGTGGAAAAGTGGAAACCAGAGGAGTCTGTTTGCACCGGGAAAACAAAAGTGTTTTCTTGTGTGTTTTTTTAAGTCACGTTCGCAACTGTTGCGACTGAACTCGCGACGACGCTGAGCAACATCTCCAGCACTTTTGGCGCAGCCGGCTCAGGGCTGCTGGGGGGGGCAGGACCCGCCCTCACCGCACACCCTGGGGCCGCCTGACCCCGCTGCGGGCACCTGCCGGCAACACGGCCGGGCCGACCCCCTGCCGGGCCGACCCCCTGCCGGGCCGACCCCCTGCCGGGCCGACCCCCTGCCGGGCCGACCC
>WTSP01016916.1:0-15551 GCA_025331215.1 Actenoides lindsayi
GAGCCGGCCCTAGACTGCGGGTCGCCCCGGGCGGAGGCCGCCCCGGCCCTGACGTACATGGCCATATATGGAAAGCAGGAAGCCCTTATATGGATGCGAGCTGGAGGACCCCGGCTGGCGTCAGTGCCTGGTACCGGGGAAAGACGGGCCGTGGGGCCCCCGCCCGCCCCGAGCTGGAAGCCCCGCGCCCGTTGCGGGCTTGTTCACCACCACGGGCAGCACCGTCGCAGCGCTGCCGCAGCGTCGCCGTCCCTGGGGCGCGGGGTCCCCGGCCCCCGCCCGCCCCGGCCATCCCGCCGGAAGCCCCAGCCGCACTTTCCATATTAGGGAACAACCTTATAAGTCCCGGTTCCGGCGGAGGCTTCCCGCTCCTTATATGGCGATTCCGGCCCCGGGTGGGGGCGGCGCGGGGAGTACAGACGCGGGAGCCAGGTTACCGCTGGGCCGCGCGCCCGCCCCCAGGCCGCGGGAGCGCGCGGAGGCAGCGAGGCACGGCAGCACGAGGCTGCTGCCCGGGCAGGAGGCACGGGAGGCTCGGGGAGGGCCCGACAGATCCCCGACCTGCCGCCGCAGTCTCGCGGGCACAGCTCCCCCACCGCGTTTGATCTGCTCGCGCCACTCGCCTCCCCCGTCTCCGCGGACGGGCCGCGCGCCGGCGGTTCACTGTCAGCGGCCCCGCGCGCTCGGCAGCTCCGCCGCGGAGTTTTCAGGAGGCTGGCAGCGCGCCCCGGGCGGGGGCTGCCTGCTCCCGAGAGAGGGGAATCTCTGCGACTCCAGAGGCCTGACGGGAGCTCCCTGCTCCGACTGCTCCCGCCGAAAGCGGAGGAGCTCTAGCCGCAGCACCCCGAGGCTGTGCGCGCCTCCCTCGCACAGCGGAGAATGGGGCACTGCTAAAACCAAACCTCCGGGTACCGCACGGCCGCAGCCGCCATTAACTTAGGCGTGACGGAAAGTGAGAGCGCTCGGGTCTCTGCTCTCGCGCCCCCAAGGTTGTCCCTTAACGCAGCCGCAACCCTTTCCTGCCCGCCTTCCCCTCAGGTGCAGGCTGCCCCAGCAGCGACTCCGCACGGAACCGGCGGCTGTGCACGGAGCCGCCAGCATCCCCAGTTCTCCGCCCGAGGCAGCATGCATAGCGCGGAGCCGCGGGAGAGCGGTTCCCGGGCGGAGGGGAGCCTCTCGGTCTATAAATAGGCGCTCGACGCGGCCGCCGCCCCGCCCCGCCCGGGCAGTCCTGCTCTCGGCGCGCCACGGCGCGGGGCTCCCCTGGCGCCGGGCCAGACGGCACCGGCGACGCAGTGCGGCCGCAATGCGCGTGCGCGGCCGCTGCTGTGGCGAGGGCTTCCCCGCATTGCGCGGAGCTCCGTGGGCGGTGCCGGGAGCAGCAGCTCAGGCTACGTCACGGTGGGGGCCGGCGTGTTGCCCACGTGAGCCGTGCCGGGGGCTACGCCGGGGCCCCATTTGGCTGAGCCGGGCGTGGAGACCTCCGGCGCACGGTCGCCTCTGCTCGGCTGCCGCGCGGAGCTTGCCGGAATTTCGGCTTGCCCCTGCCCGAGGCTCCGAACTCTACGCGGCCGGCGCTTCCTTCGCCGCAGAGATGAAGGGGAACGACAGGCCCCTTTACTCCAGTTTACGGAGCGGTCTCCCGGCCGGCCCGGCTCGCAGGCGCGCGCGGTCAGGGCATCGCCCGCGTCCGGTCAAGGGCACAGAACTCTGCCCGCAGCCTCTAGGGTCGTGGGCGGCTGCAAGATTGGCCTTTCCCCGCGGAAATCCTGGCTTAAAGAAGGGCCGCAACACCTCGGGTTCCAGGCGGTCTCTCTTGCCGTGGGAAGGTGGTTGTATTAATGACGATACTAGACTCGGCCACGCTTGTGATTTATGTTTAAATTGCAAGCGACAGCAGGGCTCTATCTCCCCCCTTTTACAGAAGATTTAAACCTATCACATGTCTAGTCATAGTCTCTGTTTCCACCAGCCTGTCACAGTTTGGAGTCCTATTAGGACAGAGTCTTTTGAACTTTTGAGAACTTGACTTTTTCTAAGAACACTAAAAATTGGACATCTTGAGTAAGTCAGTATAAGTCAGTAGTTGAGGCTTTCGCTGCTGTCAATGGAGCAAGGCAAGACCTTCAGAAGCCAATTCATGCAACCTTGTTTATATACTTGCATTGAACAAGCCACATCTTGCGTGAAGCATAGCTCACAGAAGATTACAGAATGATTCTGCATCCACGGGTAACCTTTTTGACTGGCAAAAAGTAGCTGAGATGAATCCTGAGTTTTGTTTTGCCCCAGTGTAATTTTTTAAATGTTTAATATTTAAAAACCATTTTTAATTTAAACTAATTTGTTGTGCTAGTAAAAGAGAGCATCATGATGCCTTTACAAAATATGTTCCCACACCATTACAGCTTTGCCTGTTAGTTATTTTTTGTGACTGCTGCATTCATGACTGCAGCTTACTTCAGGTCTTGCCAACCTGTCTTGCGACTTAAAAGTAAAGTTGTTGCTGTTAGTGTTGGCACTAGATAGAACTGGGTTCAACTGAATGCAAGAGGAATTAACCAACTTTCCTATCTTTGGAATTGGTCTAGTGTTGCAATATAAATATTAACTAAGACACTTTTCCCTTTCTCCACAAACATACTTTTCCAGTATCTGGAAAGCCCATTGGCTTTTGGTGACGCTCTATCATTTTCTTTCAGAGATATTTGGTTTGCCTGGATATGTACTAATAATAGCAGTGGTTATAACATCTCTAGGTGTCTCAGTAGTTGTTCAAATACATGTGCGTTCGATTCTCTTTATCTCAAACTTCCAATTCCCTCATTCTGTTCTCTCTGGGTATCCTTTATAATACTCCATACAAGTTTACATGGATATCCCTTTTAAAAGTTTTCTTATTCTCTAATTTTATCATCTCTGCTTATTATGTTGTATTATTCTATAAGCCTGAAGATTTGAAAACAAAGGGCTATTCCAGCATGTTGAAGAAATGCTGTAGAGTTGTTTCTTCCCTTCCCTGCCTTTCCTCTCCCCACCAGAAACAAGCCAACTGGTTTTAAAAGCTGTGACATTTATATGGTGCTGTAGGACATTCTACAGATATTTAAAACTTATTTTTCATTAATTTTGCTTTCTGTGCAATTATGTTCATTACAGTAAATTATCGCTTTTAGATGGGGGCACAGAAAGAAGGGATACAAATGCACTCATAGTTTAAAATTTAAAAAAATACTTAAATTTAAGCAGCCTTTTCAATTCTACAAGGAGTGAGAAACAGCTTTTTATCAACACTTTCGAAATGCGTGGCTTTGCTCTAATGACCGAGATTGACATCCCCATGTTTGCTGTAAATTTACCCCATTCTTCTACGTGACTTCGCTCTCCAACCAGCCCTCAAGTTTGTCACATCCCTCTCTGCAGAGGGATTCTTTAGCCACACGAGGGAACTCTTCCCTGTGATTACTGCAGGAGCTGGGCCTGGTTTTCAACGAGTAAATAGAGCATGGGTTGTGTAAGAATCGGGTTGCTTGGGTTTTTTTTTCTTGATCTCAGACAGTACAGATGAGCAGAAAAGTGACATCACCAATTTGCCTCAGAAATCTAAGGCAGCTGAGGGTTTTCCTCTCAGGCCTTCGTGCTCCCATTTAAACAAATACTTTAAAAATAGTTCATTTGGCATACATGATTAAATAGACTTCAAAAACCTGTAAAGGTTGCAGCATTGCAAATGAGAGTTGCTATACACTACTTGAAGTATCAAACATTTTCCTAGTGCCCAAGAGAAGGACATAAAGGTTCAGCATGCTGAGACCAACAGACAGAACATGAGATGAAAAGCATCACACTACAGATCACTGTAGAAACAAGGTCTTTGTTAGCTATTTTTCTTAGTTGCCATCTTGTCCGATCCTCTTACAAGTCATTTCAAGCCTTGTTTCCAACACGAATCTATTATTTCTTTCCTTCTCAGGTTACTGTATATAAAGCCAAGTACAGGTGCACTAGAAACAGAAAGGCTGCAAGCACTTGGGGATAGCTGTGCCCCTGGCATTCCCAAACAGGATATTCCTGACCACTTTGTGGTAGTGTCCAGGCCCCAAATGCTGCTTGGAAATAAACAGTTACTAAGTGTAGAAACACCTTTTGGGGAGGCAGCAAGAGATGAAATAAACAACTCTTAGCTGAAATAAAAGATTTTGCTACACCACTAAATCATACTGTGGCATCACAATGACATTACTGAAAGTCTGATTCCCTTTTTCAATTACTAATCAATGGCCTTGTGCTCACTGATGCACACAGCAACCCCTGACAGTGTGTGTGACTGAACAGATACAGATTTGCAAAGTCATAGTATCATACAGAGAGAGACACATGCTGTCCAGTGCAGCAATGAACGCAAATCCTCAGCATACTCTCAAGTGACATACTGGTACTCAGAGATGCTGCAACACTTACTGTTGGAGCAGTGCCTGCTGACTCTGCTGCACTGTATCCTGAATGTTTCCTGAAGGTCTATAAATTACAGTAGTTGCTTCTGTTGTTGAGTTACTTGTTTAAGAATGTCTTTTTGCAGGTTTCTTTCTTTTATTTTTTGGGCAAGTGGGATTTGAACAAAATCCCCCTCCTACTAGGCAATTATAAACAAACATGAATGTTCAGGGAGATATTTTACTAAACTTTAATGATGAGTTGGTTTATGGCTCAGAGTAGGAGTGGTTTTCCAGATTAGATTAGAAGAGGGACATTAAAACAAACCAAACCAATAATAATAATAATAATAATAATAATAATAATAATAATAATAATAATATCTCCTGATACTCACTAGTTACTAATAACTGCTTTCAAAATACTCAGAAAACAGTAGGAAGCCCCAGAAGAAACAATTGCATCTCTCTCCTTACCTGTCTGAGTGAGAGCATTTTAAAGGACAAAGAAGCAAGTTCGATCACGTAAAGTTAAACTCTAGGCCATACCACTGAGATAAAGGTCAGAAGGGTCACTCTATGGTCATCTCTTCTGACACTAGTCACTCCTCCTGTTTCTGCTTGTAATAACAAAAGGTGAATAGTATTACCAAGCAAGGTCAGCTGTGAAGCCCACAAAGGTCATTCAAACAACAGCATACATTTCAGAAAAATAGCAATTCCCAAGATTTCTAATGCTGAAGAATACATCTCTTCTCTAAGCAGTCTCAATATTAAGAAAAAAAAAATAACATCAGTGCTTCAGCAGTCTAAATTGTTATAGAATCAGCTTTCAACTGATCAGTATCATTACATCTTTTGCTGGAATAATAAACCATCTGTTCCCAAAGTAGTCTTTCCTTTAGAAGTGCCTTGGAGGTGGCTTTCAAACCATCCCTTAGCTATAACTACGTAAGTATCTTACAATATAGCAGGTTATCTTGCCTTTGAATCAATCTTTTCTCTGTGTCCTTTCCAATTTTTTGGAACCCCCTTTTGAAGTTTGGTGCCTAAAATTCAACATACAATCCCATAGCAAGCTCATTAATTCTACATGCAAAACTAATTCTACCTCATTACTTTTTTTCTAGTCCCCTACTTAAAAAACCCAAAGAAATATATTTGTTTCCATAATGACAGCATTGACTAGTCAACTGATGCCTTATAAACATGTCATTCCCTAGTAGTGAAGCTTCCCCTGGTACAAAACTGGGTAAAGTTTAGACAATTTTTCTAAGTTATTTTAAAATTCCATGAGGCATTTCGTTGAGTTCAGTGATTGATTCAGCCTCACAATTTGCTGCTTTGACAGGTCAGCTCTGCTTTATTAAGTTAAACAGCACTTTTTATTTGTAAACTGATTTTTTATTTTTTTTTTTTAACTTGGGGAACTCACTCTAGTTAAAGTTTATTTACTTAAATAATACTAAGTTCCAAATAAATAAAATATTAGAACTTTATTAACAAAATTTTATTTTTCAGTGGTTACAATAAAGGAACTTAAAGATATTACAGTTAAACAAGTAGAACTTCTATTATGATTTGGATAAATGAAACCTGACTATACAAGCTTTTATGAAACTTCAGGCACAAAGAACTTATTTTCAAGATGGTTTAAGTTACTGAAAATAAAATCTAGGATTTATTTTCTGCAGACCTCTAAGAGTATCATTAGTACAATGCTACAATGGTCAGTAGACTCTGGTGGTGATTTATAGTTGTACATTTCTCAGAGCAGAAACCATCTTTCAGCCACTGAAAACCACCTCATGGTTACATACTTGCTGTTACTGTTATGAACAACAGCAACATGAAATGATAGGTATTAACAGTCTGTGATTAACACATAGGGTAGGAATCTGGTCATCCTAAGAATCACCTAATTTCCCTTTCAACCCAGTTCCTTCACAATAGTAGTTGCATTCCATAGCTCAATATCTTGTTTTAAGATATGCAGATTTTTTTGTGTTCACTGGCTTCTAGATGCTAGCCCAGTTCAAATAAATGTAGTAACAAGGGTGATTTTTACAATCCTTTTGAACAGTCAGGTTTTGGATCAAGTGGACCACAGCAGAATGTTTGAAGTGAGCAATAAATATTTTACATTTGCAATGTTGCCTTATGACTGTATGTCTCCACACACATGTGCACACCACCTGCCCCATACCCCGCCTTTGAGATACTTAGCCAATGCAACTTAAAGGTCCTTTCTAGAAATTATTTGAAAGAGGCATTGATTTCAACTGACTTAACATGAAGCTAAGAAGCTCAATAAAGACCTGAAATGACTAAAAGCAAGCAGTAAGCTCAGGTCACCTTCCAAAAGGAGCTTCAGTGAAACAGCCTCACAGATCTCTTTACAAGGTAGATGGGAAAAATGGTGGTCCTTCATATTAAGACTGTAATTAAAATGTAAGTCTAACAACATATTAAAAAGGGGTTGGTGGGGAAAAAAATAGGTATATTTCACAAAGTGATTAGACAAACAAGAAAACGTAGACTGACTTACTCATAAATTCAGCTGTTAACCGCAAAGGTGAATATGTAATTATTTTGCCAGCTGATTATGACTGAACTTTTAGCAACTTCATGAATATCCAACTAGAGATGTAGTTTTATGTGCTGTTGGGTGCAGGCATTCCCAATTGTCAGTGGGCTGAATCGCCCCCAGGGACATCCAGCTGACACTGTGCAAGGCCCCGATGAACAGTTCAGATTATATGCCTAGATTGCATCTGTCCAAAGGTAGATGAGCTTAATGCTATCCTATCTACATTTTTTATGTAGCCAAGCACTGTCATAAGCCTACCTAATTAAATGCTCTTTTCAAAAAATACTCTCCCTCTTGCTATGATGGCTCACCAACAGAACAAAATCAATCTGCTGCTGCTGTATATTCAGTATGTTATAGCAAGGATGGTGGCTTACTATTCTGATGATTTGTCTTACAGTTCTAAAGACCCATGGGTTGTTGTTTTTTTCCACTCTCACTGCAGTGCTGGATAGGAAGTAGCTTGAAAAAAAAAATTGTGTTATTACAGCAGTCTCTCTCATATTCTCTCCAGCCTCTAATGAGAATTCAGGAGGTGGAAATTTCTTCTTGGGTGACACTGGTTGATAACTAAATCACAGTAGTGAAGGGAGATTCTACCTCACTCTGCAGAAGCAATTAATTGGCTTCCACTTCACAACAGCAACCCTCTCCAGCCACAAACACAGTATCCTCCCACATGTACTTCTGTTTGAAAATGGTCTCTTGCTTGTGCTTGTGCACAGGTATCTTTTCCATTAGTCAGCTTCCTATCTCATGCTAGGACATACTCAAGTGTTGTAGGTATAATCGTGCACACACATATATATATAGTGATATACTGTAGTGTATGTACATTTTTTTTTTATTGCCTAAATATAGCCAAAACACATGAAAAATTCAAAGGCAAGTCTCTAACCTGCTCAATTTGTGGTGGCAAAGGGCGGCAGAAAACTGCAGGACACCATGCAGTGACCACAATAGCCACAGTCACTCTGGCAAATAAAGTAGGCCAAGTCCTCTCTGGAGAGCGAGTGGCATGGCACTTGGTACATGTACATGCTCCTTCCATCTCCATCCTCTACAGGAAAACAAGATGGATTTGTCCAGACTGTTATATAGACCAGTCCCTGGACTGCTTGACTCACTTGAACTGTTCCTGGTCCCACAGGATCAGTCTGAGCAGTGGGCTAATAACTGAAGTGTGGACAGCCACCTGTCCACACTGTGCCAAATGCATGACCCAGTTAATAACTGTCTTAACCATACTGCAGTATATATATTTTTGGTAATCTAAAAATCTGAAGAGAAGGAATAATTTTTTAATCTACTTAAAGTTCCTGGATGCATTTCCTAAGAGATTGTCTATCACTTAGACAATAGCAGCTTTTTAAACTTGCAGATATTCACTTTTTTTGCCCATTTGCTTCCATGAGTGCCAATATACATGTTGCTGCAATCACCTGGGTGAACAACAGCTATGTTAAAACCACCTACAGTTCTGCACTCTTACTACATTCTTGGTTATAAATCTGTCCTTCCAGAGGCCTTGCTGTCATCCTCAATGATTTTCAGAAGTTCATTAGGCTACAGCCTTTCCCCCCCAGTTTTAATATACTTTGGTTTATTCCTAACTCTACCTTAAAACTGTGCAAATTCCCTGCATCACTTGCACAATTTTCTAAGTGGATAAGGGGCTGGGAGAGTCAACCCTCCTTAAGAAGCAGCTGTAGAGACACTAAGCTTGCATTTCCTGTGCGTGTCAGTGCTGCTTCTGACTCAGTAGCCATGGAAACCTGATTTCCCATCCTACTGCAGGAATTAATTGAAGATCCCAACCCGCCTGATCAGGGAATCACTATGATATTAATTCACATCAGCCTATAAGGCTCACTTTATTATCTCAAATACTCTTTTCATTAATTTTTACTAGAACAAAAGGTTGAATTAGCTTTCATCAACCTAACAAAAAACCCAAAAAAACCAACAAACAAAAAAAAAGGCCAGCTAAACCTTTAGCTCCTCAAAACTAGGGCACAGTACATAGAGGCTACATCTTGAAAAACAGTGATTTCAAATGCCACTTGGCCAAAACATCAACAACAGGAGGTGGCACACCGCAACAACAGGAGGTGGCACACCGCTAGGAGTCTGTACGCAAATCTCCTTTCCCACATCACATACTGAACTCTATTTTTCACCTGTGCCACTAGCTGCATTATTTGGGGGGAAGTCGCTGTCCGCCCCTCAGTATCAGAACACGCCTTCATCCTCCACAGTTCATTCTGTCCTAGTATATAATGGGCAAAACTTCAAAGGGAACAAGCCAAAATGGACTTTCATTAGAAAATATTTTTTTCCAGACCACTCTTTGAAGACTTTTCATTAATTACAAACATAAACATAAGTTCCCATGGGGTCTGCTCCTAGATTACCCATCTCTGGATATTTACCTTTTACCTTTCTTTGCTCTTGCTTATTTCCTGCTTAATTCCCTAGTTGCTGTCCCCATTCCCTTTATTTCTCCGACTTCCAAATTATCTTTACTCCATTTCTTTTCTAGCTAGACACTGATTTTGTCCGTTTCCTTTTTTCTGGTATTTTGTATTTAGCAGCTGCTTCTTTTGTAACCATGACAACTACATCATGATGTCAACAAAGAATCTCACTGCTATGGGAGGAACTGAATGTCATTAAATGCCAGGGATGCTGCTTGAGCTGACATTTAGTGTGCTCTAACCAGTGAAGGAGTTCTGTTTGGAGTCTTCCATAACTTGTCTGTGAGCCAGGAAAGGCAAATTTCTTGTTAGCTGGCATCCTTCAGATGATTGCCCTTCTCTATCTCTAGTCTGTGCTATTGTTCCTCTGACAGATGTGGACTGCTCAAGGAGCATTATTGCAGGAAAGATGGTGGGGGTGTTATCACAAGGAGCTATGCTGTGTTGCTCTGTTACATCTCAAATGCTGATAATTTCTGAGATGAAACTAATTGGTCTCAAGCTGTAATCCCAAATGCTGCATATACTTGCTACAGAATAGTTTTGGATTCACATACAATGCTAAGCAGCACTGTTTTCTCTGACTGGTTAATGCAGGCAGCAGAAAAGTGAAAGTAACATTTTGAATCGACTTAGTAACAACTAAGTCATGTTAGACAAATACTTAGGACGATGAAGAAATACGATAGACCAGTTAAAGACTGCAGAGGAGTACAAGTACACCAGTAGTCACAAGGGAAATAATTTGCCCTTCTAGGTGGATTTACAAATTCCTTACTGTGTTATATTGCATCTCGCCACGAAGACTGAGAAACCCATCTGTGATTAGCTGCCACTCAGTCTCAGACTGCAATTTCCCAACATCAGACTCTTTAGGCATCTAGGGATTCAATAGCTGTCAAATATAAAAGTTAGCCAAATGCAGACTTCCAGGGAGAAATTAGGAGGCAAGCACCTACTTCACACCCGTAGCAATGCTAGACCTTCTCTGCGTCCTCTCCTTTGTGCAAACACCATCTCACTTGTATTTCTTTTCTCTTTCTATTCACATCAATAAAGACCATCAGATGCTGTGAATCTGATGTCCTGAGATAGAGTAACACCTCAGTGAAAACATCTGCTTCATGTTCAGCTGCAGTAAGAACACCAGTTGTTTAAGAGTGCTGACAGAAACCATAATGGAACTAATACAGATTCATTATACAACCTTTTCTTTCTTCCCTCAGTTCAGGCTCCTTAAATTTCAAAAAGAACCTTGAAAAAAAGGTAAAGTTAGCAAATACAATTTGATGTGAGCTTAGAATGAAAGGGCAAACACAATGAAACAATGAGGCAGCAAGTCTAGAACAAATAAACAAAAGTACTTTTCCATAGCAATACACAACAGAACTCAATGCTGGATGATGCTGTACAGGCCATAAGTGTGAACAATGACAAAATGGGCTACATAAACTAATCAAGGATAGACCTATTGGTGGCTATCAAACATAATGTTGAGAAGCAGCTTCTGGATCAGAAATCACCTAATGGTATATTGAGCCATGGGATGGAAGAAAGAAAAAACACTCTGTGCTTGCTTTGTTATGTATTATCAATAGCCAGTATTAGAAACTCATAGCCAAGAATTAGATGGCTTAAGAACACCTGATCTGTCATTTTTTTGCCAAAGCCAAAGCTCAATAAAGTACAGAAAAAATACTCCAAAAGTTTTAAAGTCTTGCTTTTACAAAAGGAACAGTAAAGATGCAACACGAATTATAAAGAACAGAAGAGCTAAATACACAATTTCTCAATATAAGAGTAGGAACATGATGAAACAAAAATAAAATACATTTTTGCACAGTACCTAACCCATGAAACTATCATGAAATATCAGAGAGACATATGTTCAGGAGAGGCAGAAAACACTGAGCACTACATCTGGTTAACAACCTGTTTCAACGCGGATTTATTTGAAAGAGAGACTCTTCCCTCTCCCACCATCACTGCTCCTTCACAGCATATTCCAAATTAAATCTTGGTAACTAGTTAACAGAAGCACCATTAACCAGGTCAAGACAGTTAACATTCCCTGCAATTGTCTACCTCTGAATCACTCAGTATCATCAGAAGTATGAACATAGGTTGGCTAGACCACATATCTGAGGTAATTCAGCAGTTGTTTTCAGAGTGTTTTTGGGAAGAGTTTACAGTTTGTCATAGGGACATCAGGACATGGAAATTCTGTGTATTTCAGATCAAAGGGTAATTTAATCAGTCATTTTTATATGAGGACCTTAAGAAGAAGCAAAAGAAAGACAATCTTGTTCCATTATGACAGAAATTTCAAACCAGTATCTTCAAATCTGAAATGCTAATGAGAAACTCATATTGCTACTACATACTACACACACCATTCTGTTTGGGTTATTTCTCACAAGCATGTGTCCTTAAGAAAATAAAAATTACTATTTCAAATTCAGGTGCTATTCAGATGCTCTATTTACCTTTATTTATGTAGTTTGTCAGATAATGTTATCAGTGAAGTTCCTTCTGGCCTTCATATCTTTTCCAAACAATCTTTGTACCTCAAACTGCCTCCTCCTGTTTTGCCTCTTTAGTCTTTCATTTTTTGCTTCTCTTCTATCTTGCAGCAGCTTGCACCACTAGTCAAACACACTGGTAAATAATTAGCTTTTGCTTGGAAATGTTTTTGTGTAGCAAGGTGCAACACAGCTGTTTTACCAAAGCCATTTAAGATTTTTCTCTGTGTCACTACAGAGAGCTTCCCCCCTGCCCCTTTCAACTTGTTCGTCTATTTGCAATGTTTTAAGCAAAAATATCATTGGCTTCTGCAAAGATAGCAATATCTAAAACAGGACAGGACAACCAATGATTCCTCAGCATCTAGCAGCTAAAACCCAAGTCTCCGTGTTATTAATTCTCTCTCTCTCTCTTTTTTTTTTTTACTTCCCCCCTTCCTTCTCCTCACTTCAGAACATGGAATGTTATTTTGGCAGACATTTCTTAGTCTTGTATTCACTCTCATCTTCCAAAGAATCAAACATCCACTCTTTTAAGTATTTTGCAGGGGTTTCAAAAATAAATTTTGGGATCCACAATGGAGAAAGAACCCAAGATGTTTCCGAATCTCCCCAAAGCAGCAAGAAGAGTGCTACCAATTTTCTTCTCCTCATGAACGTGGTTTCTCCACTACACAACTCCACAAAAGTCACCAAAGCAAGAAAAATCACCTTTTTCCCATCTGTGAAGCACAGTATCTCTGTTTTTGCCTTTGTGGCTTTCCTGAAGGACAACTTAATCAGAATTAAATGTATTGGAGATGGGAAAGGAAGGGAGACCTTTTGTACAGGGAATTACTTTTTTGGAAGTAGAAGTTTCTGCTAATGCAAGGAATGGTGCAGCCCTTCAGAGAAAGAAAGCCAGAACAGATCAGATCGGCTTTGCTACAATAGTTTTGTTAGGGATAATACCAGTAATCCAATTATGCTTGTCAAGTTTTAAGTAGGTCCTCAGATTTTTTTTTATAAGTAAGGCTAGGATACAATGAGCCTTTCAGAATATAAGCACTAGTGTTTTCCTTCTTTCATTTGACTGAAAAGTTTACTCCAATCCATCCTTTCACAGAATGAAATGTGATCATAATAATAAAAAATCAGCTGAAAACCAGCAGCTTCTATTTCGTCTTTCTTGTTGAGAAAAATATTTAAACCGCAGGGTTTAGAGGACACAAAAAGTATGTCTAAAACTGTGGAAATGCAGAACATCTCTCCTCCCCTACTACAGAGAAGTCAGGCCTTACCCTTTCAGCTCTTTCTATATTGCTGTTATTTTTAGTTTGGCAAAGTTTTGCCTTGTGAAGATTGAGCTGATCTATATAAAAAGAGAATAATGGAGTGCAAGAGTATAATTAACAAAAAATGGTGCCAAAAATTCATGGGGAATTGAAATATTTTCCTGTCTTTCAGGAAAATTTAAAAATACCTTTAGCAATTATTGAATATATTTAATTATGATATTTAACTGACATTTATTTTTCCAGTTTTTCTTGCATATCATTAAAATGTACCTGTCTTTGCATATTTGCACTTGGCAATGTAAACGTTTGGTCAGTTAGCTCTAGCTCTCTTCTCAGATCCAAAAAACAGGTAACTACTTCCAGGCATAGTTTCTTTGAGTTAGATTTGAACCTGCAGCTGTCCTAAATGTTACTGCTAGTTTCCAGAAGCAATCTGTACCTTCTGATTCTAGCATATAGCTATCCAGATATTTTGCTTTATAAAAAAAAACTTAGTAAATATTCCTGAGAGCTGTTCCTTGCTAATCAGATTTGCTTCATTTTACATTCATTATGGCTGAATGAAATTAATTTTAAGAGATTAACATATAAACTTTCATATAATCTTTCTTGTCTCTTCATATAGCAACATATTAAGTCCTGGATAGCACATGACTTAAATTCAACTGCTCACTGCTTTGGGTAACCTTCAGAGAAGAACAGATGCAACACCTGTCTCCAATATATGATAGTGTTGCTATTGTTGCCTACTGTTAAATATTTAAGATGTATAGAAAGAATTAATGTCTATACTTCTCAGTAGCATACAGGATTTATTATACGACCCTGTATATTAGATTAATATACACTTTATTAGATTAATATGATCTTGCAGTTAAAAAAGGACATATATTGTATTTCATACTATATACATAAATCACAAATTTGTATGGACAAATGGATTGATTACATGTGCCCGGAGAATTTCAAATTAATTTTGTTGTTGTATGCTGTAAGAAAGATAAATTACAAGACCTAATGACTAACATCAATGGCCATTTTCTTAGTATGAAGAAAAAGAGATGGGGAAAAATATATTTTTCTCTCTCTTACCTTTGGGTCTTGTTCAATCTTACATTTGACATCAGAGTTTGCATGTCTCCTAGTAAGTCACACAAATGAAAACAGAGCAGCTTTGCACTTTTTTCAAGTCCTACATAGCAAGTGACCTGGAAAAAAATGTAACTAGAAGGTCTATTCTATTAATGTACATTCTTTCTTTAATTCAGCTTCAGTTTCTTATACAATTAAAGGACCAAGCCAAAACCAGACAATCTAGAGATCCAGACATCAAAGCAACAATGAAATTGAAGCTATGCAGCTTGGAAAGCAAGCAATAAATAAAGAGTTTAAACTTGGACTGAAGTCACATTTGGTTTTGTTTGGGTTTTTTGTTTGTTTGGTTTTGTTGGTTGTTTGTTTTGTAAATAAGGCCCAGGTAACACTGTCCTTGATCACGGCAATTGCAAAGCTAGTGAAAGGAAGTGTCAAGGCACTTTGTCATTATGGAATAATCTGATAATGAAGTCATCTTTCTCATGCTTTTGATTAACAAGTTGGTGTCATCTGAGATAAGAAGAGTTCATGGCATATTACAGCTGTAGCTGTATCTGCATGATCTCGAATACTTCCCCTGAGATTTCCTACTCTACAGTTAACACTGGTACTTCTGGTTCCTGTTGGGCCACTGGAGAGGAAACACTGCTCAGCTCTCTGCAATAGACTCCAGGAAATGGTCATTCTGTTGTTACTTGTGGTGACCTCACAATTTTACTGCACTTGCTCTTGCTTGATACCTTTGACATAGTTCACAGAACATCCTTGTCTCTAAATTGGAAAGATATGGGTTTTATGGATGGACCATTCAACGGATAAGGAACTGGCTGGATGGCTGCACCCAAAGTTACAGTCAATGGCTCTATGCCCAAACGGAGATCAGTAACAAGTGCTGTCTCTCAGGAGTACATAATAGGACCAGTACTCTTCACTGTCTTTATTAACAACATAGTGAAACTGAGCGCATCCCCAGTAATTTTGTGGATGATGCTGAGTTGTATCTAGCAGTTAAAATGCAAGAGGGATGGAATGCCATCCAAAGGGACCCTGACAGGCCTAAGGAGTGGGCCTGTGTGACCATCATCAAGTTTAACAAGGCCAAGTGCAGGGTCCTGCACCTGGGTTGGGACAACCCCCAATATCAATACAGACGGGAG
>WTSP01016916.1:18770-48783 GCA_025331215.1 Actenoides lindsayi
AAAAAGCACGACGAAAGCAGGAGGGGTGGGGGGGGGGAGGCAGGTGGGGAGGGGGTGGTGTGGGAAAGGAACTTGAAAGTACTGTCTTCCAAAAAGAAATAATGTCTTTAATCACCTGGAAAGAACTCTAGAAAACTAGATGTACTGAGCAGTAAGAAATCCCTGGATCAACGTTTGATATATATTATGGCAGCAAGAAAAGATCACTGCATGTAATTTTCATTTGAACAACCTCACATGTGGAGAGAGGGTCATTCTACTTTTAAGAAGTCTACATTCATGACCAAACACTTCTGCACAAAAAAGGATTCAGGCAAAATGCACAAGGTTCAAATCAGAGTGTATTGTATAACATGACATTTAAAGGTTTAGGTATGTAAAGTTTAGTAAAACATCAGCTTCTATGTCCACAGATCCATTCGAGGTGCATGGTTGAGATGCATATACTATAGGAATGAGTGTCAAATTAGGATTAAATGAGTAACTTTAACTAATCAATGTATTCAATTACTTCTTTCTTCTATTTTGAGTAGTTCTGAACAGGCCAGGCTTTTCCAGACTTCACAGCTCTAACTGTTTAACACTTCTTCAGGGTGGGTTTTTTCTTCAACCACAGATGTGTACGTCTGCGTACAGTTACTTCATTCAATTGATCTATATTCACCTTGGTCACTGGATTTGCTGTGCCTACATGCTGATTGACAAGGTTGTCGTTCCCTGCTTTTCGGTTTTGCTTTCTTGTTGTATAAAAATTCACCATAAATCCTGTGACACGAGTTAGCTCACTTTCTGAAAAGAATCCAAGGTACTTTGGTAGGACTTTCTCCTATTTCACTGCTAGAAGATAAGTAACAATTTCTGTACAAAACAATTAAGGTTAAGACTTCTTTCTCTGTAAGATGAGCATAGCAGCATTTTCAGTGTCTTTTACTATGATGATGGCAGAAGCTCCATAGCAACAGCATGTTTGTATTCTTACCAGCAACCACATTGCTCCTGTACTATCTGTCCGAAAAACTGTTTTGACATGTATAACCATAGTTATTTAGTTTGTGTGCTGAAGAACTTGTTCTGATTAAGAGAGTAAAGTTTTAACTAAAAAGCTGCGTTTATTTGCCCACAGTTAGCACAAGTTTCACTGTTACAGCTTTCTTGGGAGTTTCGAGTGACACTTTTAGTTTCATGCTAAGGAACTTGAAGTTTTGGCTTCTTTATATTATTATTATGTTCTGTAACTCACTAATACACAAACATGTGCAAAAGCTGTTTTGAGGGTTTAAACAAACATTTCCTGAAATAAAACTTAATTTCTCTTGTAGAATCTCTGAACCTTTTCCTTACATGTATCCATTTCAGAAGTGTCTTCACCCACTTCACAATCTAAGAAAAACCTTTCATAAAGTACACACAAGCAAACCAAAACAGGTTACATAAAAAGTAGCCAAATGGCTGAGCACAATTATACAAAACATAACAATTAATATACATTTTTAAAACTAGGAACACCTTGGATATATGGTTGTACTCCTGAGCCAGTAGACTAAGAAGCTCTAAAATGAAACTTTGTGGTTCACTGATCGTCGTCTGTAGCATGACCCATTACAAAGACCACGAAGCCTAGTTTCATGACAAATTAAAGGCAGAAACACAAACACATCATACTCAAGACTCTTCATTGCTTTGTATCCTTGTTTTCATTTTGATCCCTCTCTTATGTAGCCAAATTACATTTATGATTTAGAAACAATTTTAATGGTTTCTATAGACTAGGAAGAATAGCAAATCACCCCTCCTCCAACTGGTAGAAAAAAAAGCACACCAGCTCAGGACAGGTAACTGTACTCTCATTTCATGGGAAGTCAGACTGATGAGAACTGCACCGATTACTGAATGTGCAGAATGTTTTTCCAAAGGCTCATGGTTCTCCACATTATTAAATAATGACAGCTCTAGTGAGTCAACTTCATGAATATTCCAGGATGAATATTCCTGACTCTGGGACCAAAAAGATTTTTCTCTGTTGCTATGCTAGCAGACACAGCTCCTTGCCAATCACCTCCAACTTATTACCTACAACTCACAAATTCAGTGGTACTTGAGCGTGCTAGCCCAGGAGAACAGGTTGAAATTCAAGAGTTGCCAGGGTTCTAACAAACATGCAAACTCAAAGTCCAAACCTGTGCAACTCATTAACTGCTCCTGCCATCATTCTACCTAGGTCAAGTGCTGTTGTACCATATTTGAGTGTACAATGAATACATGAACATATGCCTATCCTCTGGGGAAAATATGGGATGTGAAATGTCACAGACGTAAAGAGAGCAAAATAAGCACACATTTTTTGCATATGCCGAGAAATACTGACAAACACCTATTCACTCCATAAACTTTTTAGCTTTTGACTGCTGGAGTTGAGACTGTCAGCTCTAAGCTGGCTGAAGCAGAAGCAGCAGCAAATCTGCTTCCTTCACGAGGACACCCATGGAGATGGACGGCTGGCAGACTTGACATTCATTGCAATAGCGGGAAAAATTGACAGCAATGGGGGGAAAGAGAAAGGCTCCACATACATGAGAGTCCCAAAGGATAACTACACTTAAGGGGAGGGGGGGGGAGGAGGGAAGGAAGCAAAAAAAGCTAAGCTGAATTTCAAAATCAAAAAGGATTTGAACTCAAGCAATACCAGAGAATCAGCCCTTTACCACTGTTAAGTTTCAGCTGCAGACCACAGTCCATCCAAAACCTTGATAGCTGAATTCCTCTCATCCCAGCCACTACAACTGCTAGCCCTGAATATCCACTTTACTCATTAGCAGAAACTGTGGAAGACAACAGAAAATCCTTCTTACAGGCCATTTTTTTTTCTTGTAATGTCACACACCCTCTGTGTCTGTCTGCACCAACGGCTTTTCAGTAAGCTGAGTTCTTGCTACCTGCACTGAAAGACTGCAATTATCTCCTCACCAATCTAGTTATATTCATGCCTAGGTATAGTAGCTACTTAGTATTGACTGCACACGTACCCAGAAACAGATACTCACCATTCTCAAACTTTGTACATATAAATTCTTACCAACCTTTCTCCTCCCTAGAACTTATCTGCAGCTGCAATTTAGGTAGGTCTCCTAGATGAGTAGCAGTAATAGTATTTGATTCTGTAGTGTTCTATAAGTGGCAAAAAGGCCACTTAACAAATACACCTGTAAGATGAAACCAATCCCTCAGTTAACAGCTGGGAAGAGGACACAATATAATGGAGAGGCAACACCTAAGAGAGAAAACAAAACCAGGACAAACCAGGTTCTCAAAACTTGCCTTGATTTTTACTTAACAAAAATAGCAGGACTCTGTATTAATTTTCCTATCTTTATTCAACAATGGAGCTGCGGAAAGGCAGAAGACTAAACACATAACAAAGACACGGAGATAAATTAAAACAATTTAGGAGCATAGTCCGAGAAAATATGAAACCACCAGCCTGTTAAAGAAAATACTGACAGGCATTAATAATATGGAAATGGGGTAGGGGGTGGGAGGAAACTATGTAAACTCAAAAACCAAAAAGTCATACCTGCAACTTATAAACCTATAAACCTATTCTGGTGACATATGTAGATTTCAATTCAGATTATGTGAGACATTTATCTGTCAAAATAAACTGGAAGTAAGAAGTGAATAAAGAACTTCCAGAACTTCTCACCCCTACCCACATCAATAACTGAGCCTCCATCAAAGCAACTTCTGTCTAGAGGTGTCACCATATACTTGTGTTCAGTTAGGCTTGGAGTACCACTTACAAGAGACTCCCAGGTAGAACAGTAACAATATGTAGTATTTAAAATTTAGTCCTTGGATGATGCTGTTTTTGTCTTGTCAGCTACTACAATCTTCAGCAAGTTGATACAGCCTGAAGAGGCATGATATAATAAGCTTTTCCAAATACTCTTTAACTCCAACAGAAGGGCTGTATTTAGATGTTCATGACCCTTATGCCTCTGAAGGGAGCTTGGCCAGGAAAGCTGCTTCTAGCAGAAATGCCAAAACAACCAAGAAAAGAAGTAAGGATTAGCTGACACCCTGTGGAATAAAAGTACATTTGCATCAATAAAACCTTTTGTATCATTACTTTGGGGAGAAATGGAAGAAAAACAATGGGTCCTTTGAAATAGGAGGGGAAAAAAATGAAATCAGAAGAGCAAGATATCGGAGAGGTAATACACGACTTTCTTTAATGGTCTTCACAAAAGAGAATGTAAAAAACAAACCAAACCAAACATACACCCCAAAAAAACCCAACCAAAAACAAAACCCCAAACACAAAAAACCAAACAAAACCCCAACAAAACAAAAAAACGAATAACAAAACCAAACCAAACCAAACCAAGAAACACAACAGAAAACAACATTTAAAAGTCTTGGTAGCAAAGCAAGCACAACACAAGATTAGGATGTCTCAGGGTTTCTACATTTGAGGCATTATACTGCAGCAAGTGACCAAACTTTTAATGACTTTTAAGAAAACTAGTGAAAGAATTCAAACTCCCCCTCTCAATAAAACCCCAGTAACCCAGTCATTTAACATCACCGTGCTTCAGAGCATGAGTAAAAAGGTGCCAGTGTCAGCAATAGGCTTTTAGAATCACACAATGGCTAGGGCTGGAAGTGACCTCCGAAGGTCATCTAGTCCAGCCCCGCTGCAGTGAGCAGGGATACCCTCAACTAGACCAGGCTGCTCAGAGCCTTGTCCAAAAGCCTTTTCCAATGTGTTTGTTAATCCCAGACTGCCCACTGGTCATCAAATAGACTGAGAAGTATCAGAGACAGGAGACTGGACTGGCTGAAGCAAATCAGTTTGGGCTGGCCTTTTCTGTTTTCCCTTTTCTGAGGCAACAGCCCTTGAGCACCACAGTGGTTCCACTGATCCGTTACTGCATTCCTGTGGCAAATGTAGAATGGACACAACAGCTGGCTTTTACAAAAATGGCTTTTAAATGCAGTTTAGGTTCTATTTAATTCAAGGCATTTGTTGCCCAAAATCAGCAAGTGATAGCAGCAATGCTGTAATTACTATTCAGTTGTTAGATTTCTCAATAGGGCCTATGAAAAAGCTTGGAAAATTCTGTGATTTGGCTTTGGCTAAGCTACTACTACACATTTCCTTATAAAACTGACACTGCGCGTTGCTAATAGAATGCCTTCACATTAGCTCTATGTTGGCAGAGATAGCCATTCACTAAATATGAGGCTTAGTCATAAGAACCTATTACTACCTCCCTCAACAAGATACTAATTTCTTATAACTCTTTAAAATCATTACTGTTTTCTATAATGCAATACATGCTCTTGGGTTCTCAACTATGTCAGGGCAATCCACAACTTGTAGTTGAAATTTAGCACCTGCCTGGAAGCACTCATTTATTTAACTCTGATCATATTTCAGTCTGTAAGTTCCACCTATGATGTTACAGATAAAAGACCTCCTCTTTCTCAACATCAGAAAGAATCTCAGACTGTCTCATTATGCTCCTATTAGGATTTCCATATATGCTGAGATGCAAGGTCAGATACTCTACTAGAGCTCTTGCTGTTCAACCTTCTGGCATATCAGCCATTCCTCTTAATTTTGTGTTATCAGCAAACCTTCTGAGGGTACACTCTGACCCATCATCCAGGTCATTAATGAAGATGTTAAACAAGACTAGACCCAGTATTGAGCCCTGGGGTATGCTGCTAGCTTCTGGCCTCCAATTAAGACTTCCTGCAACTGCTCACCACCATATGGGGCTGGCCATTCAGACAGGTTTTTTTATCCACCTCAATAACAGGTTTTCTATAAAAAAAATCTTATGTGAGACCATGTCAAAATCTTTTGTACCCATATGATCTTGTATGGTTAAGAAATAATAACATAAATTGGTGTTTTTTCTAAATAAAAATAATAAAAAAGAACATGTCTGTTCTTCAGAATCTTAACTCTCTGTTGCCATGGTCACAAATTACCATAGTAACCATTAGATACATCTGTAATTTTAGATAAAGATTGCTTTTATTTTCACAGAATATAGATCCAGTTGAAGGAAACTACTCATTCTTACCAGGAAATACTAAAAAATTTAGAGTATAAATCAGAGCGACACTATTGACTACACAAACACACAGAAATTGGCTGATTGCAAAAGACAGGGAATAATCATGAACTCTGCCATTTACTGAGCTTCTTTGGAAGCTAGAAAATGGTTTGAATGGACAACAAAAAAAGATCTGAGGACAGTTATTCTCTAACACTATTGTCTCAGCAAGCCTCAATGGAAAGTAGCTCAATCAGAAAGCCCAGCAAGCTTAACTGCAGTATTACTTCACATTTCTCCATTAGAGTCCCGGTTTGTTCCTTTTCCGCCCTTATATACACACACACACACACACACACGCACCACCCCCCCCAAGCCCCCTTCCTGAGCAGGACCTCTCCTCTCATCCATAGGAAATACTGATGTTCAACCTGTTATAATTCAGTTGTTATCAGACAAGTCTCTACTCACATTTTCGGTGATTGTATGTTATGCTTATACCCTCTGGTGGACAAAAAGCAATTCACAACCCAACCTGTGCCTTACTAGCCTTTAGGTCAGCACTATGCCAATAGGAACTATTAAAATATTGAATCAAAACCCAGCATCATTACATAGTCTTTAATTCCCGCACTTCGAGAAAGGCCCTTCAGTCATCTTTATCTAGCTAGATCTGTCTTGGCTCCTCCATTTTCTTATTGGGCATTCATTCAATCAACACTGTCTCATACATAGCTCAGTACACCTGAAAAAATTTTCAACTTATTTTCTTTTTGGTAAGTTACTAACCACTACTTATGATAAAAACTTAGTTCCCTTGTATGTAAAAATTTTATGTGCTTGCCATCCAACCTGACTCTCCTCCCCGACATGCTGTAAAGAATGCAACTGAATTCTCCATCTTTGGTAAGTCACTACAGGAATGCATTTCTACTGTTGCCACAAATCTTTTAGATAGTTGTATATAACCAAAAACTCGTAACACTTTCTCCTTTAGTGTTTACTAACTTTTTCAGCCTTTACACAAACATTACTTCTAACATTATTTGGCTAAACAGAGACAGAATACTCTTGTCCAAAGGGTCTGCCTTACAAATATCTCAGCCAGAACCCACTGCAAGAAAAGAGAAATACATAGAATCACAGAATGTTAATATTTGGAAGGGACTTCCAAAGACCATCAAGTCCAACCCCCCTGCCAGAGCAGGACCAAAACTAGGGCAGAACAAATAAAATACAGAAAACTACACTATTGGTGATAGCTGCTCAGATTCTACCTGGAAATCTAGCCTTAGGCCTTGTTGTACAAGTGACTGCAGGAGTCTAGGTCATAAAACTAAATAACAGAAAAAAGATGACATTTCAGGTGTAAAAGGCAGAATTTTTTCCTGCCTCCATAGTCAGTAAAATGGAAGTAATCCCTTGCTTAGTAAGAGAAAAACATATGAAACATAATTGGGTCATGAAAGGATAGATGCTGAGAAAAAGAGCAAGGAAGTAACAGTTTGTTCACAAGGGGTTTATGGAAAGGTTTGAGACAAAGAAGCAGCAAAGACCCAAATTTACCTGCAAGACTGCAGAAAAAACCTGCCAATTTGCCACTGCTTCTTTTCATTTCGCATTATTTTGATTCCAGTTCTCATCAGAAATAGAGTACTGATTCCACAGATATCTACGTATATTAGCATAGCAAAGTCCAGCATTCGGTTCATCAAAAAACGCAGGCTTTGAAAGGGGTATACATATACATAATTTCCCAGATTAATGTATCCTCTGAAGCTCCTGGATGATCTACTACATCATGATGCAAAATACTTGATATTCATCTGGTCCTCCCCTGCAGTTCAGCCATCTGCTCCGGTAAAAGTTACATTTTTAAGTCATGAAAGGTTCAGTAATCTCAATGCTCATCTTAGAAAGTAGCTCAAGCCCATCTTAGAAAAGTAAGATGGAGAGAGAAAGAGATGCTCTAAGAGAGAAACCAGGTTCTAACCTGTAGAGCAGAATTTAAGTATTGCTTGCGGATCAGAAAGTCAGCAGCATTTCCTGGAAAACTCTGTACTGTACACAGTCCATTTTCCACTCTAATTCTATCTCACAAAACAGGTTCTTAGCTGCTATTCAGATTTATTGTCTTAATTTACTGTTCAAACTAATTATTCTCAAGTTACTCTGCACAGCTCTTAAGATCGCTTCTGAAGCCCCTAGCCTTCTTAAAATTACCTCTCTAAATACCATGAGATTGAGTTATGTTTGTAGTGTCTTGTAATTGTGCCAAATTCCAGATGAAAAGTGTATATAATGACACTTCACAGTTAATGTGCAAATCTCCTTGATACAATGCTATGAGCAAATCAGAGAACAAGCAGAGTATTCCACAGTTATTTCACTTCCCTCCTAAGGCACTGTATTTCCTGCTGCTTAAGATGACAAAGAATAAATAACAATTTCTGGAAAGTCATGGTTCTCTAGAAATCTTGCTTTTCAAGGCAGAAGTGACTTTGCCATATATTGAGAGGGAATCATACTTCCAAGAGCCATGGATAAAAAAAGAAAGCCCAGCACTGCTAAAGGCAATGAATGGAATTCAATTCACTAAAATGGGGGAAAGTGTAGCTTCCCCAGAACAAGCTTTGCAATTTTAAGAACATCAGCATCCCTCTCTCTAATACACTCACTACCTACCAAGGAAGGTAATCTAGTATAAAAGGAATCAGTCCTCCCAAACTCAAAAATGTAAGGCTGTAAACTCAGAAACTCAATAAAGAATAGTAAGAAATGAAGATGTTTAGTTCAAGGGTAAGGTTTAAAACCTGACAGTATTTTCCTCCGTATTTTCCTATTTTTTTACCCACCATGGAGGATACTGCCAAGCAAGAAAATTTTTTTGCCATTCTATACAGCAAATCATTTTCTCAGAAAGAAAACTACATTTCACTATTTTCTTTTGCAACAGCAGAACTACTGGAACAGTCATAGCGTTATAAAGCATGGAGGTACAACATTTCTTTCCAAAAGGCAGTCACGGCTTCACTTTGTATCTCATGGTACAGGTATTTTAGGACAATTTTTAGGCACACATGTACTACTACCAACACTCCCATCTCTTCCCCAGCCTTCAGGTATTCATTTTTTCTTACTGCATTTCTCTGTGTGCCCAAGCACACTGGGAAAGGGGTATAAACACCTACTGAATACAAGGGATCCTACTGCTAGGTGAAGATTTAACCATTTGCTTAATTGCACAATGAAGCCCACATATGATACTGAAGAGAAACTACATTCCAGCATTTCCTGCTGAAAACACTGAACAACAGCTGATAAAAGCATTTTATCAAAACAGCACATTCAGCATTCTCATTAACAAGAGAATTTCTATGCAAGACCATGCCATCCAATGCAGAACTATATCTAGAAACTCACTAAGAGGTCACGTGGGTGGCTGGCAGATCTGCAGAGGCTTTGATCAAGCACAGCACAATCTAGCAGTCACATTTGTACTGAAAGAAGAAAATAGTGTCCATGCTAAGACATTATTCTTGCTCTGGGTAAGCTCTGCTGCTTGACATCATCAGCTTCATTATCACACACTAGATAATAGCCTCTGACTCTACTGCAGACTCTTACAACCAAAAATCACTTAATTCCCGTGTACAACAAAAGTCAGAGTAAGACTGACCTGTACTTACCTGTAGGCTAATGACACCAAGCATCAATGCTAAGTAAAAGATACCTAGCACAGGACCTAGCTCAGGAAGACAAAGGTAAATCTAAACGCCAAAACTGAGCCTTCAGAAAGTCTTCCTGTGCTTCAGAGCAGGAAGACTTGCTACAAATTAACTGATTCTAGAAAATATTCTGGAAAGTTATTGTATGAAAACTGAGTAATCCGAGACTACCACAACACATGTACAAGGAAAGGGCATGAAGATCAGTGTAAGGGGAGACTAATCAGTTCTTGTCTTCCAAAACAAGGCCCTCATAATGATTTACAGAAATAATTTACTAAGGAAAGTTTTAGTTAAAGAAAAAACATTTCAGGAAATGCAGTCATAGAAATACTCAGTATACAAAGAATAATGGTCCTATCTTGTTCAATACAGTAAAATCCAGGACAGAATTCATCGCGACTGAATCTTCCACACGATTGGTAAAGATTTTCCTCCCTCCTAAGGGAAAGAGGAATTTCCTCTGGAAACAGAAAGAAATACTGCTTCGGACATATCTTTGCATGAACAATTGAGACACATATACAGTGTTTGCTAACAAACTAAAAAGAACAAAATACTTTCTCCCCCCCACCCCCAAAACTCAAAACTCAAAGCCAAATCAAGGATTTTCTACTCACTTCTGGATAAGGCCTTGTGGATGATTTTGGACAACTATTTCTGACAAGATGCGAGCTTCTGACATGGTCTGTCAAAAATTCAATTTTTAGAAGCTACAACTAAAAGTAAAACCAACTTAAACAATAATTTTAGAAAACCAATTAATTCATAACAATTTGCCACCAAGATGAATGGAAACAAAAAAAATCAATTCTGAACTCCAATTTTATAAACTTTCGAAGGGCTATTCTTTAGGACAGAAATCCTGGTGGAACATTACTTGCAGAAGTGCTTACAAACATTATCAAAATACTCGTCTTGTGAAGAATCCATTGTAATTTCAGAAATGTGACGGCAAAAGACACGGGCAAACACAAATGCCTGCATCTAGAGCTAAGGATGGTCTTCAGTAGGGAAGGGAAGAAGCAGCCAGGTTCCTTTGATAACTAGTTTCAGTAAAGATTAAGACCATCAAGTATTCACTCAGACAACCATGTTCATAATGGTGTTCCCCCATTATAGATCTCAACAACAGAAACCCTACTTGTCTCATAAAATCTCACTGATTCTGTTGGCATGGGTACAGGGGATCTCCCCTTAACGTTCAATAGATTTGAATCCAGTATGGCTTGGCATAATGCAAATTTTCTCTGCAGCACTGCAATTTCACTCCCACAATATATATTCTACATTCAGTGTAGTTCTGTCCCAAGTGTTACATACTATTCAAGTCTCACGACATTGATGAACATGGCACACAGTCAGACAGAAAAAGACCTGTGCAAGAGCTGCAGTGGCATACAGCAACAGGACTGAATAATCACAGTATTGTGCCCTACTCCCTGCTCTTTATCCCCCATAAATGGAATCCTGGAGTTAGCAAAATTCATACATCAGTTATTTATCAGTTCTCATGCCCTGAGGATTGGATCTCCTAAATCTGTGAGATAAGGGCTTCTGAAATTCTCAAGTATGTCTGCAGACTGTATTGAGCCAGATTTTCCCCATCATCTGCTAGAATGAAAGAATTTGTCCATAGTAACAAGAATCAGGATGACATGAGTTCAATCACTAAATGGCAAAGCAACAGTTTTCCTGTCAACTTTTCCCACTGCATGGGACTTGCTGCATTCTGATGCTCTCACAGGAATCAAAGTGAAAAACAGAACCTGAAATAAAATTCAAGCAGCTTCAAAAAGAGCCAAAATCTTATGGATTCCAAACTTCCCTTCTCAATAGTTAACTCCTACAGATACCTGTATCTGCCTCATCATGTATGCATATAACAGCAAACGTTCTTCATTACTCAGTTTTTCAATTATCTCCCTTCATCTTTTACAAAAAAATACAATAAACCCCAATCTCTTCACCTTCTGGTACTAGTAACAGGAATCTAGCATACTCCTCTCATGAGATAGTCCTATAAAGCACTCAGCATACATCATTTCAGTCACCTTCTCAAAGGGGTGGACCTGGCAGTTATGGTCCATTCCTAAGAAGGATGAATCATGGTGGGCACTTCTTAACAACACATAGCTGCAGAAGAATACCCAGAGCAAGATAAGACATTTTAGGGAGCCACCCACCCCTGTGGAACTCCAGTATCTAATATTTTTCCAGCTTCTGTGCAATGGCTGTCTCTAACCCTAGCTTCCAGCAAAGATTCTCCCCAACTAGGGTTTATACAGTGGGAGTTCCAAAGCAACAGGCTATATACAGACATATCAGCACTCCCTCCAACAGGGAGATGAAAGGAGAAAATTCCTGAGGCTGTGTATCCTCTACTCCATTTTCTAAATCCCAGCCTCTCCCTTGCCTTGGAATGAGCTCTACAAAGCAGTATCTGTTATGTACATGAATCTCAGCTCCCTTCCTTTGCGGAGTTTCCCCTCAAAAGTGACAGGCAAATCCCGGGACAGAGACTGGCGATGGGGAGGGGGAGGTCTCCTTAGGATGACTCGCCAGAAGCAAGAGAGCCTGCAGCTTTCTTCTTAGGACGGGCTTTCGCACTTCTTACTGGAAGCTGAGGAGAAAGAGAGAGAGGCATTTTAGGCTAGTTTAACATCTCAATGTCTAACAGAAATATGCAAGAATGCAGAGTGAAAACAGGACAAAAGAACTACAACATCATTACTCTATTCATGTCTTCCTTGTTTCAAAAAGGCCATTTAACCATTCCATTTGGTTTTGGTTAGTAAACAAATCACTCTGAGCATATCCATCTGAGCACCCAGGAGAGGAAGACAAACATGATAATAAAATGAAAGTCAGCTGTCGCAACAAAAGATTAGACATAGTGGTATCTATAACTAGTAACATTCACATAACACTTCACTGCTACAACTTTCCTCTTGACTGCCATCTCAAATGCTGTTCTCAGAAAGATGTAGAAGCATATTCAACTAGTTTGCATACTGTACTCCAGTGTCTTTCATTCTAGATATTGGCAAAAAGAGTGCATTTATGATGTATGATGTATTCAGCTCTTCCAGGCAATCTCAGAGATCTCAAAGACCTCCTACAATTCGTACATCGGAACTAAAGATCCAAACAGACTGAGCATAAAAACCAATATGCCTGCAAAGGGCTTTATTGGGATTTCTGCATTCACAATAAACAGCACAGAAGAATCATTACTGCCTTTTCATAATTTCATTTTTAAAATCCCTCACAAGGAAGCTTGGAATCAAATTTTTTTCCTCTTGTTTCCCCGCTCCCAGTTTTCCTGTCTAATATGCTAAGAGAAGAAACAGAGAGGTCAACTCAGAAGTAAGCCTTTGGAATTTAAAAAAAGATCCAGACCGACTGTAAATGCATTTTTAGACATACATGTCCGTTCTTGGAGATATTCAAAAGTCATCTGGACATTATCCTGGGAAACAGGCTCTGGATGGCCTTGCTTGAGCAGTGGGGTTGGACCAGATGATCTCCAGAGGTCCCTTCCAAACTCAAGTATTCTGTGATTCTGTTACAAAAAGTACTTAATCGCATGCAAAGTGTCCTCCACGTGGTAAAATTAGGTTAACAGTATGATTTAAAATTAAGTTCTAAGCAATTACTTTCCTCCAAATTGTTTAATATTTAGCCTGAGAAGCTTGACAATGTGAGCCAATCATATAGCACTCTATCTTAAATACAAACAAAAAGTAAAATTAGGAGTCCAAGTTGAATCAAGCAAACAGGACTCCCAACTTCACAAAAAGGGAGAAGTGTTTTATCACATATAGAATTGAACCATAAAAAACATTCAAGTAAGAGCCAAAACCTCGAAAGCAGCACCTCAAAAAGCATTATTCTAGAAAATACACCAACAAACTGAAAAAAAACAAGACTGTTAAGTTAAAATGGCTCTTGGACACATCTGAATTTATTTTCAGGTATGGTTTGTTTTAATAATAAGAATACAGACAGCTCATGTCCCATCTGAAAGGCTTTAAGTATCCTGGATCATCACATGGGTATATGGAGGGGACAGCTCAACAGTGACTAGTTATCCATATTCCAAGACAAAATCCCAGGGTGGAGAGGAGCAGGGAGGGTTGGGAGTGGTGTGGAGGGGGAAATTACATTTGCCCCATATCCAATATGTAGAAGTCCAGGAAGGCCTAAGGTACGGAACTGTTGCATTTTAGATGAGGGGAATGCGTCCATCCCAGGGATAAACATCACAGTAGTATTACATATTCAGACTGTAACTGGCAGGAAGAGAGGATGCAGTCAACAAAACATTAAAAATATCTAATGGCCCGTGTTTCAATACAAAACCTGAATGAAAGCAAAGCTGGGTCCTGGGTTATGACAGAGGTTTACAGGCAGGATAAAAAAACATGAAAGCTAGAGACTACCACAGGAAGTAGATGGCAAGTCCTCTGATACAGGACTCAAGTAGGCAAAGACTTAGTTCAATTAAGTTTTTATAAACAGCTTTTAAAAGCTTCAAGACTATGAAGCCAGATCCTTCCAACAAAGCTCTCAAATCAAGGTCTGTGCTGGAAATTAAAATTTACACAGCAGCTCACCTCAGCTTTCATCATCTTTTTAGGAGTTTTGAGACTCTGGGTACGTTTAGGAAGTTTGTCTCCTGCATCTTCATCTGATGGGTCTGTTCTAGTCTCCGATGGCATTCCATTAGACCTCTGTGCCACACTGCTCTCCTCTCCTGAAGAGTAACAGGAAGCTAAGGAATAAAAGAGCAAGTTTTAGCAAATACTTCTGAAAAAAATCACATTAAATCTAAAATGGCCCACCTTGGAGGACCACATGAAAGGGAGATGTCAACAATCCGTAAGAATAACAATCCAAAAAGTACAGAGATGTGTTAGTAGATAGGAAGGGGCTAGGACAGACAATGCAACTTCCCCCAGATAATTTTGAAACTTGTAGTCCTTCTGAGACCCAATGCATGAAAGGCCCAGACCTCCTGCCCTCCTGGTTCACCATATGAGGCCTTGTAAAATGGCCCAGCAGGGGCGTTTTGTACCTGAATCCTCAATGGTTTCAAGAAGACTCCCACCAGAGGGGTGCAGGTGTGGCTCATGGCTTTGCATATGCACAGTATCTTCATCCCGAATCAGAGTGAGATCCTGCATGCTGAAGCTTCGCAGCTTCTCAGACAAAACTCCCTGGCCCTAAGAGGATACAAGAATTAGGTTCAAGGGCACTTCGCCTTTACCAAGATAATCTCACATGGGATCATTCAGAAGAAGAGGAAAGGTGCCCTATTTGCACTAGGGTAATCTGAAAAAAAACGAGATGGAAAAAAGAAAAGTAAGCTCCCAACACCAACAGGGAAGATGTTAAAGTTAAATACATTTCACTTCCCCCCTACTTTTCATTAAGTCAAAAGATGGGCTTAACTGCAAGGCTAACAGGAGGAAAGGAAAAGTATATTGGTGCCACCAATACAAGCAGCCCTAACAGACACACAACACTAATTAATGGCACACAAAACCAAATTGCTGGGGAATTCCTGAACATTACAAAAGGTGTTGCATTACCTTAGCAGCCGCAGTAACTGCTGCATTGGCAGCAAGGTTTAACCCTCTCTTGCCAACTCGCATCATGGTTTCATAGCTCTTGTCACGAGCCTGAGTAATGTATTCATCAATTTCCTAGGAAGGCAACGTGGAACACAGCGTTTAGCTCCTTGTTACAAATATGATCAAAGTCTCCCCACCACCATCCCTAAAAGCCCAAAGGTCATCTGAATGCATTTTTCCAGGCTATAAGCATCATCTGTCATTGATCATATAACTGCAGTTTCTCTGTCACTTGCAGAAAGCTTGTAAATGCAACTTTTACTTAAAGTATGGTATTTCCAAATGGAAACAACTGAAAACAAAGCAGTTGCTTATACTGATAATGTGAAAAAACAGCATGGCTACAGAACACACTGCTCCTATCACAATTCAAAAAGCTTAACTACTGACAGTGACTACAAGGGCTCATGACACTGGGTTAGCCAAACATGCTTTCTAAGCATTAGGCAAACTACTGGCTCCATTACAATCTTCAGTAAGCTGCAGTATGACATCATTGTCAGAAACAGAATCATTCTACATCCACTAATGTCAGCACAAGCACGATTCAAGCACTTCAGTTGTTATTGTGGGATAACTGAATCAGAAGTCAGTCAGCTCCCAGGTGGGTCAGTATCTTCTAACAACAAGCAAGTACCTTCTCCTTATTGGAGAGCGTTGGGTGCACAAACTTCCTGTAGAGGACACTGGAGCCCTTGGTGTAAGGGGAGAGCAGCCAAATCACAAATGCAATTTTCAGCTCGAAATAAAAGGGAAACCTGAGAGAAATACGGAAGAAAAAAAACGAGAGAGAGAGAAAGAGAGAGAGAGAGAGAGAGATATGGAGTACTGGAATCAAGATCAGCATAGAGACAGAGATAACTGTCAGAAAGCAGCATAGGCAGAAAAAGCAGAGGCAAAGTAAAGGCTCAGAAACAAATGAATTGATATATCAGGTCAGAATAGCAGAACTCTTTTTGGAATCCTAGGACATACCTTCTTCGAGTCTCATTTAGTCTTTCATCCATAGCCATGAATACTCCATAAACAGGGCATCTCTCAGCCCTGCAAACACACCAAATTACAACCTGATAGCTACTCTCATCATTCTGAAATTTGTTCAGAGAGTATCCACTGGATGTTAACATTACATTAGTTTCCCTCTCATTTTCCAAAGTAAATCTCAAGTTCCTGCTAAGGCTGATGGCTCAGCTTCTGAAACTTCCAGTAGGTACTTCTCAGATAATACACAAAAGGAGGATCAGTGTAAAGGAGCAGGCAGCATGTAAGTCTTTCATTTCCAACCCTTACCCAGTAAAGTCTCTGGGAAGATAAGAGTAGCAAGAGATTGAAACAAGCAAATGCAAACTTTCTACCGTCTATTAGCATTTTCAGTGGTCCATTTTAAGTATGTGAACAAGACAAAGCTCTTGTATTTATTAGATCTTTGCTTTTCAAATTTATGGAGGAAGAGACAAAACTGCTGAGCACTTTTGTAAGGCATGTGTAGCCACTTCACAATTCTTTAAAAGATGCAAGTCTTGACTAGTGTTCTTTCAGAGATGTATGCAAAGCTCAAATACTAAAGCAATGAAGAAACTGAAAATACCCTGTTCCCAAAGTTCAGCAGGAGACGTGTAACAATGATTTGTCATTTTTGCAGGCCTCCATATTGCCAAGCATGACACACAGCACTGAAAGGATTAAGAACCTGCTTCCCCAGACTCCACTCCACTTCACCACCACTAATGGAAGATAATTTCATCATGCAAAACAGCACTCAGAGCACAGACATGCATCTGATCTGCTCCACCACACAAGAGGCTCACAAAGCAAAACAGGTCCCTTCCTTCTGCCATATTTTTCTTCCAAGTGTCTTTTAGACCACTGTTTCTCAAGCCTTAAAGTTCACATTAACAGCTTCTCAAAAATATTTTATGATATGAGTGGATGACAATCCTCTTACAGATACTGTACACTCATCCTTAAGTGCTTGCAAGTATAGGAGATTAAACAGCTAAGACAACAGCTACTACCCCCAATATCTACAAACCTGCAGATTCTTCATAGGGACTGAAAAGTCCTAAAGGAAAGACAGCTTATTGTTAGCATCCTAACGCTACTCCCTTCTTTTAAAAAAAGAAACCAAAAACCAAACCAACTAACAAAAATAACATGCCACCAAGGAACTCACCAAGAAAGAACAATGTCTGTGAGTGTTTCTGCAGTGGTGAAAAAGGCAAACACAATCCAGTACATCATCCACTTCACCTGCAAAAGAGCAGTTACTCAACAGACATCCATCAGAAGACAGAAAAAAGCAAAATGTCTTCCCAGTAAAAGTGACTCATCATCTCCACACATTAAGACGAATTCAGACAGAAGAAGGCATATATAATCAGTAATGGAGAGGGTAACACACCAAATGGTACATTATGGTTTGGAAAAACATGTAGGATTAATGTGCTCTAAATAGATAAATGCATACAGATACACTGATGAATGCACGCGCTGTAGCAATATCATGATGCAACAGTGTTAAAAGTCCCAAGTAAACTACCTAAAAAGAGTAAGCAGTTCCCTTTAAGAAGATATATAAAATAAAAGCTCAGTAAGAGAAGAAAGAAAGCAGAGAACATGCCGCATCAACCTAATTTCTTGTTTAAGGTCCTGAGTATAGGTTACAGCATGTACTTTGGGCTATTATGGCACATCTGTATGCTTATCATCTATCTCCCTACTTCCTCAGATCTTTCTCTGGAGCAGTAGGTTCTTTCTTTCAAAGCAAACAAAGTAATTTCCCCCCAAACATACACACTCTCACTCTGCTGTTTTAGTAATAAGTTTCTCAGCGACAGGCCAGACTTCCTAAAGAGGAATCAGCTGAATTATAAAAACTGCTACCCAAAAATTTTCTGTAACAGAAGAGTTGATACCTTATAAGGGAAATTGGCAGTTTCCTATGCTGTTTAGAAGTAAAATTAAACATAAGTAGTAGATGAATGGAAAGAAAAGGTCACCTTTTGCTAAAAGCAACACTCGTAGTGTCATCAAAAATAGAAAAGAAGAACTGAACTGAATCAAGGAAATCCCACATAATAAATCCACACATTAATCCATATCTTAAAATTGCATGAACAGTTTAGTGACAGTCTTTCGCTAGCGCAAATAAAGTTATAAAAACATATATTTTCCTAGGTTTGCATGTGTTGGAAAATGTCATGATCTGTTCTCAAAACACCCTCCAAAACTTTCTAAAAAAAAAATAAAAATGGTTAGCTCTTCAATGCAGCAACATACATCAGCTCTTATATGAAAAAGTGTGTGAATAATAACAAATCAAAGGTGGCAAACATGGATCCCAATGGGAGAGAGATTTCAGAGAAGCTACAAACCAGTAAGTCTTACAGGTATTAGGCAATAACAATAAAAGTAATTAGCAGATACTAAGATACATGTAACATAATGCGGAATTTTTTTTTCAGAAAAAAAATTTATCTCACAAATGTAGCAGAATTCTGCAAAGGTTTCAATAAGCACTTGCTATAGTACTTCCCTTTTAGGCAGAGCATATGGAGTTTCTGTAAAGTTTTCAGTAAGTCTAAATAAATGCACAGAGAAACTAAACTGTCAAGGATAAAAAGGAAGGGACTCTCAAGGATTAACGACTGGTTAAAAGAGAGGAAAAAGGATAAAAATAAATGGCCATTTTTCACAATGGGGAAAGTTACCACTGGAACCCCACAGGAATCAGTGTTGAGATCTATGATGCTCATCTTCATGAAAGATTTGGAAACAGCTGTGAATAATAAGATGACAAAATGTGCAGAAGATACTTTGCTATCCAGGGAATTAGTTATGAGTTCATTAATGAATTCAGAAAGGGATCTGTACTGATTTATCCCCAGTTGACATTTCATTGCCAAATATCATTAAATACAAAGTCATGAACTTACAGTATCTGCTTTTTCTTAGTGAAAACTATTTTGGTTACTTAAGTAACATCACGCCATCCATACGTGGTCACTGTAGACAGCCTGATAAAACTGTAACTCAGTGCTCATTAGACTTTTTCATTCTGAACGGAATGCTCAGGAGTATTAGAAGAGGAACTGAGAAGAACAGAAATCATTGCTTTGTTACTGTTTAAATAAACTTCGTGTTCACATCTTTGAGACTGGACACAGGTCACTTGCCCTCTGTCTCCTCCTGCCACCCCTCACCCTATGCTCTGCAAAGATAAAAAGAAATATAGCTTTTCAATAAAGTAGAAGGATCTAACTTCTAGCTCTAGAAGTCCCTGAAGTGCAGATGACCAGAAATTAGAAGAGCAGAAAGCAGAGGGTAAGAATCGCTTTTTTTTTTTTTTTTTTTTTTTCTTACAAGGTTTACAATCCACAGATTATCAACACCTTAAAAAAAACTGAGGGTCAAACCATGCTATACTTTTTTCAATCCATTAGAAGAGTCAGATCTTCGCTGCTCAAGCTGATGACCATCAACTTAACTGCACATATGTAGTTTCTCCCCAGCATGTACCAAAATGTAAATAAATTCAGTGAATGCAAAAACATAATTGAAATGTAGATTTGACCAAAGATGAAGAAGACATGTAAAAAGAAAGCAAGCACTTTTAAAACAGTCTGAGCTACTAGAAGCAGTTTGTCACAGCTGCTCAGGGGCTTATCATAAATTTATATCACGGTGGGGGAAAAGAGTAAACTTACACTGTACTCTGATGCCATTAATGGACTTCTTGTTGTAGCTTGGTCTGTGTCAACTCAATTTTCAATACACCCCATTCTCCAGCACAGATACACCTGTAAGATTTTTCTCCCTCGACAATGTTGGCTTTTAAGCTCTATAAGCATGTAGTAGTACATGGATGCAGCTGGCTTTGAAAATGTACAGCACAGCATTCAAGATTTCCATTGACTTTTCACAAATAACAGTTTGAACAGACATGAGCCCTCTTTCCTGTGTTTAACAAAGTTGTTTCCTGCCCCCCCCATCTTTCAACTTACGTTGAAAAGGAAGAAGCCCTCCAAAGATAAGTGAATTAAGCCGTTCAATATCTAAATGCTTATTTCTGCTGTAGTCCTCTCAAGGAGAAATAATTTATATATAAGATCAGTCTTAGCACTTCAAATACATTTTCTTGAACCAACTCCATTTTTTTCCACTGAAAAGAGAAAATTTTCTGCTGCAGCAATCCAGAACTATCTACTTCAGGAAAACTACATCAATGAAGCATTAAACAAACTCCAAAAATGAAATGCCATACTTTTCCACATCAGCATTAGTGGAATTTACAACCAGATAGTTAGTTAATATTATTAAGACAAATTTATGATACTTAAGTACTGTACGTCATTTCTTTTTTACCATCAGATTAGGGAGGTCTTACATCAATTTAGGTAACATCAGCCACAAGAAAATCAGATCAATACAACATTTATGTTCTCCAAGGAAACACAGCATTTAAGTATCTCAACAGCTAACCTACTCACGGAAAAAAATGTAGGTTTTTACTGTAAAGAATGCTTACAAATTCAAAGGCTCCATATTTACCAGGTCTCTGAGCTCCGGAACGAGCATGCTATAGGCTGTTTTAAAAAAAATGAGGGTTTATTTTTTCCCCTCCAGTTCTCAATAAAACAATTTAAAACTCTGAAATCTGAGTCTGTCTTAAAGTTAATACAGATTCTGTAATTGGAACATGATCATTCTGTGACAGACACTCATGAGCCAGAATAATATTCAGTGTAAAAAATACGCATTTCATGCAACAAATGAAGGTCACAGACAACTGGAAGGAAAGAGAAGAGGAAGACCAGAGAATACAATAGTAATGCAATACCACTTCACACATAACTTTAAAGGTAGCTATGAAGTCACAGGATCATGCCGTTATTCAGATAGTTTCTTTCATGCTGTCTTTTCTGTTTCTAATGTTATTACTAACAAACTTTAAAGTTTATTAAGGTTAATCTCTAATACTCACTCAAAACACTGCATCATTTATCAATGAACACTTAAAATTTAACTTTCCTGATGAGACCAGGATTAAAAAAACAACCACCACTACCACAGCCAGATACTGTGGCTTGTGAAGCTGTCTACAAGTGAGTCTCTCATCTCAGCTGGCATCTCATTCAAAACCCAGTGGGCTGAATTTTAAGCCAAGACATCGGAAAGGTCTAGGCAACTCCGGAGGACTGAAGCATCATGAGAAAAAAATGACTGTATGCTGCAATACTTGTTGATGTATCATTTTGTAATGAGCAAAGAGAGCTAGCTGGATGAAAAGTCTTGACTGCACCACAAAGCAGTATTGACAAGTTACAGCCTATTCACCCATGCTACCTCTCTTCTCCATCAGGTTATTCCTCACTCTAAATAAACAAAAACTCATCCCATCCATAAGTCAAATAGTTCTGGCCTCCACTGATCAACTAATAACACCCCTTCTGTAAGAAGATGACATATCACATCACTAAAAAGCATTTGATGTTTTATATGTGGCAATTGTAATAGTGCATAGACAGAAACAGATAAGGGAAAATGATTCCAGAAAGGATGATAAAGTCATGACCAAAAGAAAACACTAGTCATAAATAAGGTTGATAGGAAGACAGACACTAAAAAGATTACTCAGCCTTTTAGAAGAAAACAAAAGGAGGACGGAAAAAGCAGTAAAAGGACACTGAGTAAGGTTCAAGTTAGAGGAAATAATTTATTCTGGACTTTGAGGTGCATCCAGACTGCAGTTTCTCCCCCTCTCCCTTCCTCACTCAGCATCTCCTGAGAAAAAAACAGCCCACGTTTACTGTTTGAAACCTCCCATTTTAGCGAGTGCGCTTCTACATCAACTTCTCCAGACACTGTCGGGGCTGGGGCTCTGGCGGCCTGGCTGACCCGATGCCCCGTGGAGCCCTCGCCTCGGGGGCAGGCTGGGGGCTTGCGGGGCAGCCGCAAAGGACAGGGCGGGCGCTGCGCCAGCGTGGCGAACCCGTACTCACATATTCCTTCACGTTTTTCGTCTTCACGGCCTTGTAGGAGGAGTACGCAGGATAGAGGGTGCCGAAGATCAGCCTACGACAAGAACAGAGCCCTCAGCGCCTCGCGGCGCCCCGTAATGCCGTCTGCCTCTGCCCGGCGCCACGGCCAGGACCTCCCCGGCGGGACACCGGTCCTCCGCGACCGCCCCGGGCGGGGCTCTGCCGCTCCCGCCACAGCATCGCCCTTGGGCCGCGGCGGACTGCGCGGATCCGTCGGTGCGCGGCCACAGCCGCCCCCCAAGGCAGCACCCGCCCCACAGCAGCCCCGCGAGGCAAAACCGGCTGCAGCACCGCAGCCCCACTGCGGGCGGCGCCCCTGCCGAGGAAGGGCCTTGCTCGCGCGGCGGCCCGCACAGCCCTCCGCCCCGGCCGCCCGCACTCACACCACGAGGCGAGAGATGATCCAGGACACCATGGCGGCGTCGGGCGGCGGCTCGACTCTCAGCGGCGCCGAGAAGCGGCTCTTTAAGGACGAGTTCCTGCAGCAAGCGCAGCCCCGCCCCGGGTCCTTGAAGGGGAGGAGCCGACGCGTCGGAGGGAAAGGACCGCAGCGCACTCTGAGCATCCCACCCTCCGCCGCTGCGGAGCCCGCGGTGGCTCGGGCCGCCCACCTTGCGCAGGGGAAGCGCCTGCACGGGGGCGGGGCTCCCGAGAGGCCGCAGGGAGCGGTACACGCCGGGCGGCCGAGGCAGCGGGCCCAGCCGCGGGAGAGGAGGTTGGCATCAGGGCAGCAGTGCAGCAGGGAAGGGCAGCCTCCAGCAGAGATGGCAGGAAAACATACGCAATGAAGAACGTTACAGAAGAGAAAGAAGGAGGAAGCCATCTTCTGCAAAATTACCTCCTCTAAGGAAGTCGAGAGACTACAGCGATTAAATGCTGCAACTGAACTGATTAGTTAAATTTTAAAGCGTTTCCAAGTCCCACAGCTCCCAGTTTCAGCCGAACCTGTCTGTAAAACAAATTAACTCTGACAGAGGTCGGGGTTACCAAACCAAAGGGATGAAGGCTGTTACTTGTAGCTTCTAGGATAATTCAGTGTTGCCTACTGCTCTTGTTCTCAGAAACTTGAGCTGAGAGGATTGCTTAACTAACTACGTGGACAGTGGAGGGAGGGTGGGGAACGGAAATACCCTTGTTGTAGGGCAGGAGTATGTGTGCTTAAGCATACCAGAACACCAGAAATTATTATATTTTACCAGCTTCCCAATGGATACCATCAAGCGAATCCTTCTCCTCAGCCAGTGCTAGAGTTAATTAGTAGGCCACTTTTCGGCCGCCCCTAAGTAGCCCCTATGCACATTACAGTCAAGGATTGATAAAGCCCAGTACACAGATCTCTGAATCACGCTAAGATGACCATTATATAAGTCAAATTGTAATAAATAGGGAAAAAAAAATGCTAGAAATCTATTGTGGTTCTTCAGATAAAAGCAAACAAAAAAACCAACAAAAACCCCAACAAATCAAGACACAACAACCCTGAAGGAAGGCGCTACAGCAAAGTCTCATTACTTGTTAAACAGCCTTTATGAAAAGCAGGAGCCAGAGAAAGAATCGGAGCAAAAACAAAGAGCTGCTGGGGAAGAATTTTCTCATGAATGCATGAACTTTAGTATAATGAGCAATGATGAAAACCACAAAACATTAGCAACATGTAAGATTTGAAAACACAAATGTCTCTACAGACAGTAACAAAGAACATCTTGTCAGCCTGCGTTTGGATATGAATGGCCACAAAATGATTGCATAAGGGACTGCATAATTTACACCATTGATAGCATAACTGACCTCCAAATAGGATAAAAGGAATCTGCTCTCACACATCCACTTAAGTTACACCAACACGCACAACCTTCACCAAAATAATTCTAACTACACCAGTTTCATATCAGAGACCAAATGGCAACAGCTCTGGTACTTGAATAATGTGTTCATACTCATCTGAGTGAAAGATGCAAATAGGAGAGAGAAAATTCAGAGGCCTGGCAAGTGCAACAGTTGAAGAGTGTGGGAGTGCTAAATAACTGCAGCATGGATAAGTGGCACTCAAAATGCCTTAGTGTTTTAAACTGCTCAATGTGCTGAGGAGCAGTATGAAGATTTACAGTGCATTAAAAAGAAATGGCAGTAAGAACAACAAACTATGACCATCAACATTAGGAGCACAGGTGGTCTTGTGAATGTCTTAAGTGGCAGCTCACTGTTAAGTAGCATGTTGAACTTTAGAGCAACTTCAGGAAAGGTATTTAAAGCTAGCAATTTACGAGTTAGTAAGAAGTAGTTCAACTTCCTTCCAGTATCATAAAAAAAATGAGAAATTAATTAATTTACCTTCCCACAAGGAGAAACTACTGGTACTGAAGGGCTATCTTCAGAAGCCAGGTGCATGCCCAACTAAAATAGAATGATTTATTAGTAGTACTCTTAAGTTATTAGTAGCATTGTATAATGATGTGTAATTAAGACCATAAAACCTACACAGGAAAGCAATTTGTCAGTTGTTTTCAAATTAAGGGCGTGCATTTTTCTAGCAGATACTTTACTGCTGAAATAACTCATGACAAATTTGTGTTCTACAAATGGTTAAAATAGGTGACCAAGCAGCTATCCATCTATTATGGCCTAAACAGTAAGGCACAGGAATCAAATTAACTGTTCCTTGAGTACAGCAGTTTAAGCAAAGCTACATTTAGAATAACGCCAGGTCAGATCCAGAGATCCCACTGAAACTGAGGTTCAGGCAGAAGCTGCCGTAATGAAGAACAACAATTAGGCAGGACACAAGAACAGCGAGAGTGCCTCTGAAAGAGTTTAGCAGAATAAAAAGAGTCTGGAAGAAAGGTGAAGTGGAAGAATGCAATGGGAACCCTCTTTCTGAAGCTTAAAGGTGCAAATTGTAACAGATGAGTATCAAATGCTAAAAGGGGTAAGGAACACATAAAACATGCAAGCTGGCAGTATAAACTGACATTGTGGCAGGTAAGGCACTAGAATTGGAAATGCTTCTGGTTACATTTCCCTTCTTCACCTATTTTGCTTTGTGATTGAAACCTGTTTAGTTGAAAGAGACCTCCCTAGGAGAAGCAGATATGTTTTGTTACACTTAGCTCTTGAAACTCACTTTATATAGGCTAATATGAAAATGGTAGAGGCAGAGAGATAAAAAACTCTTGTAAAGCAGGGGGATGAGGGAGACTAAAGTAAGATGAGCTCTGCCTGATTAATTTTCAAATGCCTGGTGGGAGCATGTGGCTCTTTTTCAAAGGCTGAGCATAGGCATCTTAAAGACACTGACAATTAAGAGGACAGGAAGCTGTGGGCCGATTACAGATTTTGAGATGCATTGCGAGTGAGTGACCACAAGCAGATCTGTGCATCCCAGATAGACAGGACTAAGTTTGGGAAAACACTGAAGTAGACAATCAGAAGATAAGATTACTTACTGGTAACCAGAGCCTGTAAGATGCTTTGTCCACAGGTGCTTCCATGCTATGCTTCACTTGCATGCTATGTAGTTTCACACTCTTTTTCCACCAAAGCAATACTTGTAAGAGATACTTGACGCATGAATACCTCCCTAGCATGTGTCATACAGCTCAACCAATATCTCTTAACTGTAGAAGCTCAGAGAGCTATCAGAAGCAAGGAAGAAAAGGGAAGTCAAAAGTACACAGGAGCAGTAACTTTAAAGAATATCCCTGCCTAGTAACTTCTTTCATCTAATTTGTATTGCAGGTAAATTCAACTTACAGCTTGATATCTAACTCCAATTCTGATTCCACATCCTCAGGTTCTACAAGAGGCTGTCTCAGCATCTTTCAGAGGAGTAACAAATGGATCACAACCTTTGATGTATTAAGTACTTTTCCCATATCTATGTTGCCTGTTCAGTTGTTTCAGAGTACAGTTCATAAACAAGAGAAAAATATTTAAGTGCTGTAAAATTAACCCTTGCAGAATATTAGATTTTTTTAATCAAAATCAAGAAAAGGAGGGAGTTGTTGAAGAGAAGTTAAATCTTCAGACCAGGGACATTATTTCTTCTTCATCTGAGACTGGAACAGATGAATGTATCCTGTGTAACATTTTGAGGGCTCTGTGAAACTGTGGAATGACAGTGCTGAGTATGCCCTTGCATGGTTGAGCACACACCAAGCTTCAGTATTGTGAATGCAATCCAAATTCACTTGGGCAGGCCAACAGCCATATAACTCTGTATTTCTGCTTCCACTTGTCTGTTGTTCCACAGGATATTGTCTAAAAGAGAGACAGAGCTTAAAGCCAATGTTCAAAAATGGTGCCTGCCTGCTATCTTGTGTGGTTCCATTTAGTAGTGGCAAGACAGCATTCAGCAGAACAAATGTCATGACAGCAGCAAACTACATGCAACTGAAAATTTATCTTCCCTCTGCTCAATTTTTTTTTTATTTATAACATCTCCTGTAATCTGCTTACGTTCCAGGTAACATATCAGCTGCCCCTTAAAATTTGGTAACCAGAAAATGCTCTGAAAAAAACTACTGATTGTACATCTTAAAACAATTTTATAATCAGTTCATCTGGCTACTTTTGCCTATTAGCTCTGTATGAAGTATGACAGAACTAGTGGTGGGAACCAGAGGGTGAGTGCTTACGCTGACCCTACACACCAACCCTATAAAGAATTCTAACACATGCTCTTGAGAGCACCCTGACCATACACCTATAAATGTATATGTGATAGGCCCCAGGTTAGCTGTCACTACTTAGGAAAGATAGTACAGTCATTACTACGGGACATCTCAATGCTTAGCATTAGTAAGAAATGCAGCAACAGTAATATTTCAGAAATGAATAATGAACACCATTATCTCACCACAGAAAAGCATTGTGAACAAACTTTAAAACCCTGCATGTAGCTTTTATCATCCTCCCTCAGAAATAGGGCAGCTGAATGAAAAGGAGGCACAAGAAAGTCAACAATAACAATCAGAGGTGCTGAGCAGACTCCATGCAAAGATTCTACAGTCCGAAACTGTTCATCTTGGAAGACAGATGCATCAGGGGAGTGAAATGGCACATAAAAGAACTATGAAGCTATGAAAGTGGTCAAAGGTATAAAGAGAGCACAAACACTCCTTGAGGAAAAAGGCTCTGGAGCCCAGTTAAATTAATAAGCTAACAGAGGTACATATGTTCAAAAAAAGCATAATTAAATCTTGCAACTTTGTCAAAGGATTCTGGCGTCAACATAAGAGACTTGAAGTGAGTTTCATACAAGTACCATAAAATACCCCTGATCACGTAAGGCTAGAGCAGAAGCTAAGTGTGTTTGAAAGAAAACAAACCCCTGCAGCTGTCTGGGGTGTGTGTGTATATATATACACACACACAAAGTGAGTATACATGTTTAATATACAAATCCATAAATATGAGTTATATATTTGATATATATATATGAGATCTATATATTATATTTATGCATCTGATTAGTATTAATAAAAACCTATATATTTGCATATACACATACACAAAAATTCTATTTCTGAAATTGCTGTAACAGTAAAGTAACAGCTAAATTTTAATTAGTTGAACAGAATTCTAAGAACTGACAATTTCAGCTTTTAATCAGCTGAAGACCTTCTCTTAGGGGAAAGCAAGCAAGAATTGACAAGTGGATTCTGACTCTACATAAATGCAAATTCGTGCCCCATATAAAAAAAATTACCTACTTGGAAAAACTTGCCAAAACTGGTAGTCTCCACCACTCATAATGCATACAATCCAGATAAAGAATAAAATTTTTCAAATCTAAGTTAATGGAACTAATTTGCTATATCAATTTACAATTCTTCCTGTCCTCATCTAATATAAAATCTGGGTTGCTACACATTTCTCAGTTTTAATCTGTATCTCTAGTGCAAATCATTCCTCCTATTTTGACTGAACATTGCTTTAGGTTGATTACATTCTGTGATTAATAAAAGAGAAAATTCAAGAGTCAGAAACAATGTTTGATAGGCTTAAACCAAAGATTCAGCACAGGATTCAGGACTCTTAGTGTAGATCACTACGTTCAAAAAGACCAAAGCTATTGCATTACGCATAAGCAAGTCTTTTGTCTTTTTGATTATTATCTAATTCTAATTGCTGATATACACTTGCACACAAGTGCAGGAGACATCTCAGCTATAATTAATCATTCAGAATGGATTGTATGCACAGAATACAACAGAAGTGCACAGTAAATTCTGCACAGTAGGAATACGGTGAAGATGAACAGTTCATGGGTCTGGGACAATCCTTTTCATCTGCAGCAGGCTGAATTAGCTCATATTCATGGGACAGCTGCAAGGGTATGAAGGCAACAAAAGCCCAGGAGTGAACAATTTGTACTCTGTAGCCAACCTGAGAAGCTGGCAGCATGCCACATGTCAGTGAACAGAACTGTTGCTGCCATCACAATGTCCAAGGTCAAAAACGAGGAAACCTTTACCACCCTATCCGTATCTCCAGCGGAAAGGGTAGCTCTGAACTCCAACCTGCCAGGAATATAGCGAGAGGTGGGGAACACAGCACAAGAGATGTTGTTTATTACAAGATAGATCCTCTACCCAAAATATCTCTGAGAATTAAGAATATGCAGGTATGTTCCCAGCACATACCTGGGATGTCAGCATACAGCACCCAAGCCTTCTGGTCATGCACAGGGCAAGAAATTGTCAGGTAGCCTACACTACCAGAAGCAGAAGCTGAGAAACTCAAGCTGGAAGGATCAGTGTGAGTCTGAAATAAACTGCCCAGGCTGTTACAGTAAATGACTTTTATTTTAAAAAAAATGAAATAACCGTGAACATATTAACAGGCCTGCAGGTGGCACTACAGTACAGCTGGATATAAGGTAGATACATTTCCCCATGTACCTGGACAATGAAATCCATTGCATCAATGCTGACATTAGTAAATTCTGAATACAGTTCTATCAAGCAGGAACGTTTTACTTAAAATAGTTCTGGACAAAGTTGACACTGAAAGTTAACTTTTCCTTCACTTTGGAAAGGATAGATGATTTTGCCTAGCACTGGTATTGGGTGAAATATTGCCTGCAGTCACCAGTGCAGGAAGAGATGTACAACATCTCCACATGAGAACAGAGTTTATACTCCTCTTTACTTCTCATTCTGAGGAAGTAGGGTGTCACGGGGGGGGGGGGAAGAAGGTAAGATGGGTGAGGAATATGGGGTGTCAATTTCTATTCACTCTCCTTTGGCTGCTTTTGTGCTATTTTGGACTGCTTTCTAAAAATCATTTCTTGATTTTATTGAAAGGAAGACTAAATGTAATGCGCCTTTCCTTGAAAATCCAGGAACAGTTGTGGTACTTCAAAAATACTAAAAATATCTACTTTCATGAAATATTAACTGTTTCACTACAAACCTAGTTTTTCACTAAATACACAATTCTCCTATTTTTGGAGTCTCCGGGGGGGGGGGGGGGGGGGGCGGGGTCCTCCCCCTTTTTTTCGCCAACTCTAGAGCAGAAAAATCGACCCCACACAA